>JAHREE010150016.1:0-19176 GCA_033628505.1 Tringa tobata | reverse complement strand
TTAAAGGAATCAGAGCTGTGATTCTGGGAGCATTCCAGACACTTCTCATTGAGGAAGGTGATTCTACCCCTCTACTCTGCTCTGGTGAGACCCCACCTGGAGTACTGGGTCCAGCTTTGGAGCCCTCAGCAGAGGAAGGACATGGACCTGTTGGAACAGGTCCAGAGGAGAGCCATAAAGATGATCAGAGAGATGGAGCACCTCTCCTGTGAATACAGGCTGAGAGAGCTGGGGTTGTTCAGCCTGGAGAAGAGAAGGCTCCAAGGAGACCTTATAGCAGCCTTTCAATATCTGAAGGGGGCTACAGGAGAGATGGGGAGGGACTCTATCAGGGAGTGTAGTGATAGGATGAGGGGTAAAGGTTTTAAACTGAAAGAGGGGAGATTTAGATTAGGTATCAGGAAGAGTTTTTTCACTATGAGGGTGGTGAGGCACTGGAACAGGTTGCCCAGAGAAGCTGTGGCTGCCCCATCCCTGGAAGTGTCCAAGGCCAGGCTAGATGGGGCTTTGAGCAACTTGGTCTGGTAGGAGGTGTCCCTGCTCATGGCAGGGGGTTTGGAACTAGATGATCTTTAAGGTCCCTTCCAACTCTAAACATTCTATTATTCTATGATCAGAGCTTGAAATTGATGCTACATGCTGCTATCCAACACATGCTGCTAGAGGTCTAAGTTAAGTGCTTTTAAGTGAGAAACTTGCTTTTCCTGTCTAAGCAAGAAGTTGGATCTGAAATGTCCTATGCAATGTTAATCAGTTGTTTTGGTTGCTTCCATGATCAAAGTCTTCAGATAAGTAGAATTATAACATTTCTATTGGATGTTTGTAAGAAAATTGGCAACAGAGTCCTTGGGAGAAAATTATTTAAAGACTTTTACTGATTTCAGTAAACAGGAGAAACTTCAACTGCTTTGTCAGGTCTAATGATTAGATGCACTGTATTTGTTTTCGCCAGCTCATCTTTGGTGATGCCATTGATCATGTAGGGAATGATCAGTGCAGAAGGATCACCACGCCTGGGTGACTCATCGCAAGCTCTTGTTGATGCAGAAGGGTATCCTCCAGAAACTCAGGGAAGATACCCCACCCATGACTTCAGGTGCCTCGTGCTCTGCATCAGACAACAGCAATGATGGAGTGAAACCATCAGGGTAGCTCAGCTTGGACAGGATTGTAGACGTGACCCGCATGTCACTACTTTTATCAAAGCAAGAGACAGGTTGAAAACTGTGATGGATACAACAAGGTGCAAAGTGTGAGGATGTAGAAAAAAAGTAAACATAGTCCACTGTTACGCGTATTATCAAATTATACTGCAAAGTGTTCTCCCCGTTCCTCTCCTTAGTTGGTAAGGTACTTATTACCTCTGGATGGAAGGAGAGACTGGTTAGGAAATGGCAAGCAGGACTGTGGTTCCTATGGCTGAAATTGTTCTGGACTTTTTTAATTTACTTTTTATGTTTCTCTTTTCAATTATATACTTTAGCATATTCACAATGGAAACAGTACATACACAACAACAGCAAACAAGCATAAGTTAATTTAATATGAGACAACATATGTCTCATTAAGGTAAAATGCATATGCTCTAAATCATCGTAGCCACATTAATTGAATCACTGTCTTCTTGATGCACAGATTTATTCTAAAATGTTTCAGTTATTCACCAGTTTAGTGTAAATAAGTTAAGTAAAAGATGAGCTAACATTTTGATCTATTTATGGGAGAATTCAAAAGAAGAAAATATATACAGGGGTTATTATATAGGTCAGATACAGTTGTCTCTTTTCCCCAAACATAATTTATTATTAATACTTTAACATATACTGGTCTAAGTTGAGATAAAATCTAGAATGGCAAAAGGGATATCCTAATCCCATGGCACTGTTACAAAAATGCACATACCAATTTGTAACATTGATATTGTTAATAATACAATAGTAATATGTATAATGTTAGTATACATAGTGAGCAAAGAGGGAAACAGAAGTCAATAAAATGCATATTAGCACTTAACTTTTCTGAATTCCTCCACTGAGCGTATATCTTTAAATCATCCATCAGTTCACCAGACCTCTCACTTGCTCCATTTCAGAGCAGTAGTAAAACACATAACCAGAAGCAAGTAAACACAAAATTCCCAGTACCTTCAACTCAAAGCATGCCTCAAGCACACATGCACACACACACACCCTGGCACAAATACACACGAAGTTACACACATACTTCCCAGCATGACTGAAATAAGACTTCAGTAAGTAAATGGCCAACATATTTGTATTATTTCTTCTCCCTGCCTCCCAGTAACTGTTGAACAGGGTATTAATTATAAAAGCTTTTTTTTTCCTTTATAGTTTTTTAAAAATACTTTTCTAAAATCTTTTTAAATTAAAAAAAAATTAAAGATATGTGACTGTCCACTAATTATTCCCCATTTTTTTCCTGGTGATTAAATAGATCAAAGTAGTTCAGTGCTATAATGAGACAAAAATGTCTCTGATCTTGGTGGATCTTGACAACGGTGATACCTGGCAGGACAGAAAGCAACCCACCCATAGGTAAAATAGAGTATCCTAGTGTAGAGCTGTTGTTGTAATACCTTTCACAATCTGAGGGCTGAATATTGACCATATAATGAACACATACAGAAACCCAGATGCTGGTGGAGCAGAGTGTAACACAACGAAGGGCAGGAACCCCAGTAGCAGTGCTCTGTGCGCACACTGACTTTGTAGGAAAAAAACCAAACCAACCAAAACCAGCTTTGCTGGTCTAACTTTTTTTACAAAATAGTTATGCAGCATAAGTCTGAGAGCATCCTGCCTCATGGCTGCGTGTCAGCAAGATTCTCCACTTCACTTGCATTTGCACGCTCTTTCAGACCCTTGCATGATGAAGAAGACATAGTATGGTCATTTCCACTGGGGGCACGGGGAGAGGCAAGCAAGTGGCTGCGGGGTCCTACTTGCTGGATGGGCTTAAACCATGACAGCTCCCCAGTGAAATTCTGGTGTCACTGGCTTGTTGTGGTACCTAGTGCCAGACCTGTGCTATATTATCTGCAGGCGTTGACCAGCAATCACAACAATTGTCACTTGGTGGAGCCAGATTACTCTGCAAGTGGAGCACGCCTTACGAGCGGCTTGTGAAAAAGGTCTCAAATTCAGGATTTTTAAATAGCACATTGGAGAAAGTAAGTTGGGAATCAGGGGACTTAAATCTTTTGAGAAATCAGAATTTCTACAGTTTTGCTTTTAATTACTCTGGCATAGGAGAAGTAAAGGTCTTGCCAGCTGAGGGAGCAGCTATTACCTTTCGGAATAGCACAGAAGTGCAGCAGAGACGCATTTGGTAATTAATGTGCAAATGTGTGAGATGTAACCAAAAGCTATCACTTTCTGGTTTCACATAGTTTAAAGACGTTCAGACTGTTGATGCCAAACTGTGCAATCTTTTTACTAATTTTTAAAAATATCTGCCATTTTTTTCCCATCTTCTTCTTAAATTCTCTTAACACAAGCGAGACAGGAAGTAATGTATTTACAGTGTGAAACACAGACCATCCTAAGAGGAAAAAAACAAGAGAGTGCCAAACTGCAAACACCTTCTCTATGCTGTGCTGAGATTAGCAACTCTTTCCCCACAGTATGTTTCTTTCCTTTCCTGTCCATATGTATGGGACATTTTAATTAAAGAAGTGTTATTAGTAGAAGCTCCTCTGACTTCTGTTTCTGTGTTATATTGACTGTAATTGCTGTAACAGAGCTCAGGGAACCTGCATCACTCTCTGCCATCTTGACCTTCGACGATCAGGAGTTATTACTGAGAGTATGTGTGCTCTCTGGCATTTTTGTGTCTGCCATTTTATCTCTAGCGAGATAAGACTAGACCACAGGTCTACTTTTGGGGATGTATCCTTACTGGCATATAAACAAAGTCTTAACAGTTCTTTTGATATATTTTTTTTTTTTGACCTGTCAGACCTGACACATTGGGGACAGACTATCAATTGGCTTCAGCCTACTATTTTTTTTCCAAAGTATATTGAAAAGAAGGAGAAGATAACTCTTTTTTTGCCCAGTGACCCCACGTGCCAGAAAAGGCTGGTTGTCTTAGTCTGCAGTCTCTCTATAGTTATGTCTTACAAGTGAGATGAAGGAGAATAGGAGAGAAGCCAGAGCACTGGGAGACTGCAGGACCAAAGAGCCTGTGCCCACCGGGCAGGGCATCTCCTTCCAGGACACATTACATCAGATAGATGATGGCTGTGATTTTCATGTTCTTGAGATATTGGCAAACCTGGCACAGAGTCTGGCTGTTACAGGTGCTATCCTATGACACAAAAAGGTGAGAAAGAACAGGAACTGCTGGTGTTACAGCTTCGAAGATTTAAAGTTTAAGTACAAAAGCATATTAATTAAGGACATTATTAAGTTCTACCTAAGATTTCCTAGATAGTTAATTTACCCAATTATTTCTGCATAAATCCTACTCTTTCAAGGTGGATGAGCACATCATCATAAAAGCAAACCATACGTGATGAACAATTTAACTTATTACTATGCGTAGCAATAAGACTTTAATGAATAATTGAAAACTACAGTATTATCCCTGTCAAGGAAAGCAAATAGAAGAAGTGAAAGATATACCTGCATGTTAAGAATACACCACATTTTATAGAAAAGCAGAATGAAGTTAGTGATATAAATCAACAAAGATCAAACAGAACAAGCAGGACTACATGACACAAAGAAGTGCCTTTCCCATGCACAGAAGGACAGCACGGTCTCTCTTAATGCTAGAAGGTGGAGCGGGGACAGGATGAAAACAGACCATTGGTTCTGTGCACCTGGAATAGCTGGAAAGAGACCCTCTGAAGGCTACTCCTTTCCCTAACCCTCCTGCTACTCCTGCACACACTAGTCATCCTGACCAAGCCTGCCAAGCGCAAATGGTTTTGGCCCCAGGAAGAGGATGAAGGTGTTCCTCCCACTCACTGCAGTGCCAGGTTCTTGCCTCCGGGCTATGAAAGAATTGAGGAGGAGCCTCTGCTCATGGAAACCAGAGCCCTCACCCTGATCTGTGCCCAGCCTCCTGCTGAGAAGCAAGGTGGGCACTGGCCTGGGGCGAAGAGAAGAGCTCACTGCTACCCTCCACAAACTCTGGCCCTCTGAGGGATGTGCAGATAGGAGGCAGCAAAGACTGGGGCTGTGACAGGTATTTGAGGTCTGTTCCCATCTCTGGAGGGTCTGCCTGGGGCTTGGAAGACAGTAAATGGACGTTTTCTGGCCTTTATGGCATGGCTTCACTATCCCTTTTCAAGATGTTAAGGATATACAAAGCCTAATATTCACTGGAGATCCTCAGCCCGTGAAATCTTAAACACTTATCGCAGAGGTTTTGCGTAGTCACAGAATTTTAGATTTCCCCCCCTGAAGGGTAAAACATGCTTTTTAGCTGGCCTACCTCTCCTCTTGGTGTTTTTTCTTTTTTAAAATTGATCTCACATCCTCTTTTCTGAACATTTATCATTCTTATTGCCCTCAAGTCAATATTTAGCATTTTCCAATCAGCAAATCCTCTCTAAACTGAACATTCAAGATTCCTGTGGTGTAGAAATTTCCTGTTTTTCACTTCAAGCTCTCCAGTACTTTTTGCTACTGGTTTGGGCAAAGCTCCTCTATTTAAACTACAGCCTCCCTAGCAAAACTTGTGAAATCACACAACTGTGAAGAAAAGGCAAAAGGGTAAATCAAAATAAGCAATTTCTGAATCCTGTTTATCACACAGTCTGGCAAGCTCCTTGTCCTGGGGTTTGCTGTAGTTTATATTAGTTGGATTTTTTTTTTTTTTTCCCCTTTCTGTGACTTTTGCAGTTCTGGCAAAAAGTACTTTGGGAAAGAAGGTAGTCAAAAGAAAAGCTTTCAATTGCTCTTTCTCCTAGAGGTATTTTACCAGGAATGTCAGAGATGTTTTCTAGCAGCACATGGTGAGGGTGCTATGTGTCCCCATTCTCTGGCACAGGCTGGAGTCACAGTGGCTTGGAGCTCCTTTGACAGTCTCTGGCACTGTGCAAAAAGGCCAGATGATGAGGACCAAGAGAGGCAGGCTGGCTAGGGAGATAGTTATCAACAAGCTTCATAAGGTCCTATGGCTTTATTTCCAAAACCAGGTTTTGCTTTGTTTCAGCTAAAGGTGTTTGTTTCCCAGTTTTCACGCCCACGCTACAATCCCAGGATAAACTGCAACGTTTTAGCTGAAGAAGAAAGTCTGAGTTGCAGAATCAAGAAAGTTGCTGGAAAGAAGAATGTTTTTACTAAGCATCTAATTTAGTTAGAAAATCAGCTTTCTCTCTAACCCAGTTTGAAATCTAATCTTCCAAGCAGCCCAATGTGCAGTCACAAATAGAGTTCCAAAGGAAACAACTACCTGAGCTTCCCAGCGCACTTCTCTGCCTGGACTCCTCACAGGGACAAGCTCAGCCTGTCTGCAGGGCCCAGTTACAAAAGTGACTGACATTTGATATGAGTTTCAGGCAGCAAAAATTCCTACCTCCCTCACCCATGCCCACACCAGCTGTGTGCTGCAAGAACCACGGGCTAGTTCAAAAAAGCCTGAGCAGAATCAGACGAAGCCCACCCTGGCCCTTACGGAAGCTCTGACAGCAAACCTGGTCCATCAAGACTCAGAGCTGGGCTGCATTTCTCAGCAGAGATATTTTACATGATAAGTGGCTCCCTGCCTCTATTTGTTGGTGCACCTGTCACAAAAGCTACCACTTAACTGCTTAGGTGCAAAATCAACATTCACAGCACCATGAACCATCCCTTCCACGTGGGAAGAGCCCCAGAATTTTAAGCAACTGATGTGCAGCCACTCTGCTCTACAGCCCGCAGGGTCTGACCCGGCACCCAGCATCCTGACCATGCATTATAAGGTTGCTGTCACGAAATAAGGGCTTGCAAAACCCACTTTATTCTGTTTCTTTTGGATCTTCATTTGTAACTGTGCATTGGACTGCGTGGAACACGGTATTTCAAGCCAGGTTAGCTAGACAGTTGGCTTTCCAACCAAATTAGACCTTTGGTAAAACCCAGTTCCTTTGGGTTTTGCCTCCTTGCGCAGGCTCTGTGCAGAGGGGCTGGGCAGTGTGGAGCTCCTCAAGGCTCACATCATGGCAGGGAAATACTCTCATGAATCACCAACAGGGATCGCAGGCAGCCTCCAGTTCCTGCTGTTTCCTTTGATTTTCCAGCATGTGTCATTTTCAGTTTTCTATAGCTCTTTTTTTTAAAGGTGTTGTTATATATGCTTGACTTTTCATGCTATTTGAGCATCTTTGTATATAAAACTTCTCTTTATAAAACATTCTGAGATGTTTCTTCTCATCGCCTTTTGTGGGTTTCTTGCCTGTAGGAACTATTATCTTTGAAATACCACAGTAGGGCCAGATTCATGTCTTCACGTGCTCTGCAAGCGTCTGACCGCTTCAGTGGCTCTCCTGGTGGCACTGGGACTCTCTGTGGAGGCAAGGATGAGGGGCTTGGAGGCAGGAGCCGTGCAGCCAGGTGGAACACCAGCACCCTTAGGGCCTGTACCCGCTGTCGTGGCGATGGAGACCTCACTGCACAGCAGCATACATCACTTCTTCACCAACACTGGACACAACTCTCAGCCCCAACGGCAGAGCTGTATAATTTCATATGCTTTGAGGTGAATGATGCCAATGTCGGACCGCTGTTCTTCCCTGCTAGTGCTTTAGAAACCCGTTTGTGGATGCAAATAGTCACCTCATCTAGGGCAACATATATCTTTGGTCCTTGGGCTTTTACCAGTTTCATTCAGTCAGAAGAGACAAGCAGAGGTGACCAGGGAAAAGACACATTATTGTTCTAATTTAGCTTAAATTGGTGCTTAGCTCACAAGGGTAAATTGGCTGTAAATGCAGGCAGAATCTCCACACAGCCATTTGCAGCCTGTTCAACAAAGTTTAACCCATACACAAAATTCAACAGGCTCAACTTCGACAGAGACAAGTTCTCACTGTCCTGGGTAAGCCCAGCTCCGGGGGTGAAGGTTTAGCAAGACGGGGCCTTTAAACCTTTCCCCGTCTTTGCTGCACTTCGTAAAACTAGTGAAAAGGGCCAAAGTTCTCTCACTTGTTGTTAAACAAATATATCACTTCTCAATGCTGTTAAGCCCACTTCAGGAAAAAAAATTAGATGTTCCACTCAGAAAGATCTCCACTGAAATGGGGATGGCTGACTCTTATATGCAAGTAAGATAGTTTTACAGTCACCTTGTTTCTGAACAGCTTTTAGGCCTAAGCTCAATCCCATCATCATCAGTTAGGTCAGCTCTTTAAACTAGACAAACGATAAGCTCTCACTTCTCTCTCTGTTTACTTGTTGCAAGCATAGTTTTCACCTGTTAGTTACCATAGCTGCACTCAAAAATCATTAAAATACTGATATTCCAATGCAGAAGCAGAAGGATACATTTGTGATTAGAGAAGGCATTTAATACACAGAGGAGGAAATTTTAAGAAGGGGAATTAAGAAAACAGTTTAAAGTCTTGGGTCTTATTATTAGTCATCAGTTACTTTGCATTATACAGAAGTTATTCCTGGCACCCTATGTCCAGCGGGCCTGAAGTGACAGAGGGAAAAAAATGGAAAAATTCAATACAAACCACTCAGTACCCATTTCAGGGACATGATGGAATCTCAGAGGGAAGGCAAAAAGCAGATTTCTTAATACAGTAATATTACATCAACTTCTAAAATTAGGGCCAAGCAAATTAAAGCTCAGAACATGCTCTTATGTTCAGTGCTAGACTACTTCATACCTGGTCCAAGAATAACGCAGTCCTGAGCCATCCCACAGCTTACAACAGCAGAGAAGGGTGAAGTTTTCACAACTGATCCTTGACTCATGAAATAGGAAAAAATCTGCTCCCTTTCAAAAAGAATGCAAGTTTCTGCAGTAGTTTTAAAGTGGCAGCAGTTTCCATTCTATGGAGAACACTGGCACCCACCCAGAATAGTCTTCCTTCTTCCAGGACCTTGGCACCTGACCCAAGGGCAGGAGCTACCACTTCGTGCTGAAAAAGAAAGCCCCCATGACCCAGCATGTGCATTTGGGTGATATATAGGAGCAAAGGTCAAATAATCAGTACAGACAAGTGGTCCCTCTTGCTGCTCAACCTCTCTGCTTAAAATATGCATCAAGCAGATTAGTTTCACCTGTGGCAGACACAAAACGTCAACAGCTGAGAGGGGCTCACTTGACTTTGCAGAAGTCAAACATCTTGATTCTGAGGAAGTCAAACATCTGCTAAGTCTCTTCTGAAGCTCATAAAAAGGGAAAAAAGAATCTTATTTGCTTCCTTGATGAAAATTAAAGTATTACTGGGATCAGCCTCCTTGAGCTGTGGAGGAATAAAAGTGCAGCATCTCAGCTCATGGAAGTGATCCTGAAACCCTTATTAGTCCAGCCTCTATTAGTCCAGCTTATTAGTCCAGCCTCTCATCCTTTCCTAGACCCCTATCTTGTCTTGACATCTCCTGGGTAAAATCCTTATTACCACCATCTTTCCCACCATAAAAGAGAAATGGAGATTGTGAGCTTTGTTTTGAAGTTGAAACACTGTCATCATCCCGAGTTCAGGAAAAAACATGTGTGGGAAAAATAGTGTGTAGGTGCGTTCAGCTGTCTGAAGCCAAGGCTGGAGGCAAATCAGATCAGCACGGCTAGAAATGCGACAAGGTATAATTAACATTAGATGATTAATTAATTTCATTTTTAAAACTTTAAATAAAGATGAAATTAAGAAGAATCCCACGCCTCGTGCCCCGAGTGGTCTCTGTGTGCCCTTTTCACTCCCAGCTCAGCCCCAGTGGCCGAGCCCCGGTGCCGGGGCCGGGGTGCACCTCTGGGGGCTCCAGGCTCAGGGGGCTGCGTGCCCACGGGCTGCTGGAGGCACGTGGTGATTGCACCAGGGATATTCCCAGCCCGACGCGTTCCCTCGGTGCAGGGCAGCCCGGGATTGAAGCTGTCCTTGGCTCCCAAAGTGAACAGTCAGCCCCAGAAAGAGCTTCGATTCCAAAGGCAGTCAGCACCTCTGTTTCAGCATCGTGTTTTGGGGATATAGCCTGGCAAGGGATCAGCCCCGTTTGGGGGTTTAGCCTTGTGCTGAGTGCCAAGTTGTGCAAACACACAATCTGCAGGGAGCTCAAACCCTTCTCCTGGCCAGGGCAGCTTCTCCCACAGACTCTCATTTCTCCCTTGGGTATGAGCAACAATATTCACAACTTGCAAAGTCTGGTGACAGGATACTTCTGAGAAGAACAGACAAGTGATGCCAGGTTTTTAGAACAACCAGCTGCCTATTTAATACTACGGACTCGTAACAAAGAGTACCTGACTCCTCAGGTTTGCACACAAGCTTCAGGGGCAGTAGATCTGTCCCTGTTGTCACCACCCATTTCCTCCATGCAGACCTTTGTGACCATCTCTCTCCAGTTCTTGACTTGAGTAGAAGTCTGTTCTGGTGCCTCTCTGATGTCAGTAGGACCTCCAGGGAAGGCTCATGACTCTGGGGTACGTTTCTTCTGCACACATGTGGCATGAAATGCACCACCGATGTCAGGACCTGCTTTCACAGGGTGTGTACAGGAGCTGAGGGCCCGTGTGTCCTGCAATGCTGCAAAGGCTGGGGGTATGAAAGGAGCAGGATTTACTGGGCAGAGGAAAGCACTCCCTCCAAGAGGCTGCCATGTCTCCTGCAGAGCATCAGATGGAGCCTGGCACTGCCAGACACACCAGGCTGGTGGGCTCTCCAGGGCTGCCTGCTAGAGAATCTACCTGGGCACCTCTTTGTTGGGTGCTCTCTCACCATGCTGCAAGACAGGTAGTGACCTGGCAGTGGCAGAGGAACCCTCCCCTCCTGACATGCTGCAGCTCTGTAAGAGTACAGTATTCAGGACATCTGCACATGATATATAGAGAAGCTGCTGACTAAATGGGAAACACAGACACAAAGAGGGGCTTCCCCTCTGAGGGACCTGGCTGTGGCGGAGCAGAGCGTGCTCGGCCACTCCATCCCACGGGGGAGACTCACAGCTACACCCAGGAGTGTGGGCACAGAGAGCAGAGAGCTCCCTTTGGGAAGAAGGAGAGGCCAGTAGCTTTGATGTGTGCTCTGGGACTCAGGAGACCAAACTGTCCTTATTGCCCCACCACTTTTTTTGAGTCCTAAGACCTAAGTCAGGCCCCCTGAGAACAGCCTGAGGTGCTTAACCATGAGCCGTAGCTCTCAGCACCCTGGAAAAGCCCATTGCTCATCCCCTTGTGCTCAGTCTTTTCTGAAACATTTGGGGCACTGGGTACTTCTCCGCCTCAGATACCTAGCCAGAGGGTGTCTATACATTTTGTCATCCTTAGACACTCTCTTGGAGTTGATGGCCCATTCCCTCTTCCTGCTCCTCCATCACCAGCAGCTTGGACACCCCTGTTCAGCCCCTTCTGCTGCAGGTTGGGATCTCAGCCTTCATGCCTGCCTGGGAATAAGTCAGCTGGTCACTGTCAGCTGCCGCTAGCCAAACCGCTGTTGGGCACAGCTACTTGGCAAGGCCATGCACAACAGTCATTAGCTGCCCACTGTGTCCCTCTGCTCTCTGTTTGGTCAAGCAGCTTGAGGTTGGCGTTTCCTTCCCACAGGAGGGCTTGCCCTGGTTTGTTTTTGGACCTGCAGCAACTGAAGCAGCTTCACTGGCACACCTCTCAGCGAGGCTCACCATCTATTACATACCTCACATCTCCAGCTCCTCAAGGCACTTGCAGAGAAAATGGCCCAGTTCTTGCCCTTTGGCACAGCACAGAGAAATGCAGGTTGTGTTGTGCTCTCTGGAGTACTGCAGGCTACATCTGCACAGGCAAAAGCTAAAGAGCAAAGGTTCCTCGGGGAGCTCGGAATCTTGGAAGCTCTCCACTGCTCGTGTCCACTGATTCTGACCAGCTTCGCGAAGACACGCTGTTTTCAAATCATGAGTTATATTTTTGTGTCATAGTCACCAAATGCATTCTTGTGCCTTTTGTGAAAGCAACCGACAGTACTTCCACACCTCACAGGAGCAAGAACAACTTCACTAAGACTGCAGCCTGGCTCTCACCTTTTGACATTACCTGTAGCTCTGACTTCAGGAGGCACAAGATTTTGTCTCTGAGACCAGCTTTATTTTTTAAATCTGACTACACAGGAACTCAACATACTTCACTCCTCATCAAGTAAGGGCCCCAGCCCGAAGGCTGCTAGCCTGTAATTTAGTAGTGTGAAAGCAGGAGATGATATTTGGCCCTTCAGCCTTTTTCTGTATTTTCCTTACATTTCAAACACCACAGGTCCTCAGAGCACACTGGCTGAGCAGGTCCTGGTGCAACACATGGCCAAAGCCACGCTGTCTGAGAAAGCTGCAAAGCCCATCACCTGCAGCGGTCACGGCTGCTCTCTTGCCCCTTTGTAGGCACCGACCCAAGGTGCGAGGTTAGCTTACACTGCCATTTCCCAGGAAGGCTAGTTCTGGAGAAGAGAGAAAATAATAGTCCAAAGCCAGCATGCGTGTTTTTGTCATGAGCAAACCAATTTAGGACTTTCTGGACCATGTGAAGCCCCTGTGCATGTCAAATTGCTCACCCCTGGGCACGCATTTCATTATGATCTTTGTGTTCTTCTAATAGTGCTGTTTCCTCTTTCTTTCTTTCTTTCATCAGTCTCCACTTTTTTAGTGCTTTATCCACTTGCCAGGAATTGTCTCATCCTCAGATATTGCTGTATTTGTGTTTCTTTTCAGGCCTTTGACTTTTTAACTTTTTATTTTCCTGGGCTCCCCACTCCTTAAACTGGAGAATATGTCTTTGAGATTTCACTTTGGACGTGCTTTCAGCCCTGGCCAACTCCTGCTGCAACTTTATATACACATTCAGGTATGCCCAAGCTTTCATTTCCATTTTAAACATTACATCAGGCAGTGAAGCTTTCTGCCTCTGTAGTTTTTCCAGCAAAGACAAATTCTTCCTCTTTTTGCTCCTACCTCTGAGCAGGGAGATATCAAAGACCTTGCAGCTACATGTAACATTTTTTTCCCTTTAAATACTGGTGGGTTGTTTTTTTTTTTTATTTTGCAAAACTGCTTTATTTCTTGCAACTAGAGCACTTCTGTTCAGAGGGACACCGCTTAAAACTACCCCCATACCCACTCCGACAGCCTCTTGCAAATTCAAATTCCAATGGCATTTGTGGAATGACTCACTTGTGGGTTTGCTATTGATTTGCTCATGTTCTTTTCTACTTTTTTACGCTGTGTTTTCCAAACACAAGCCACTATAGATTGCCTTGTTTTGCCTGCAGAAGGTCACACTGGTTCTGCACAGCAGGGTACTGAACTTGTACTATTTTTCCAAGTTTGTGCTTTTCCAAGGCACCACAAGGTCAGGATGACCTAGGAGCCTTTTTTTCTCCCTTTGGGACCTCTGACTCCGGGATCCCCCAAGTCTTTCAGTATTCCTTGACTTCAGAAGCCTCGAAGTTCTCATAAATGATTCAAAGGGGCCCTCTTGTTTTGGGGTTTTATTTTTAAATTCTTCTTGAAATCTGCTCCTTGACCCTGGCAAATGGCAATCAGTTTTCTGGCACATCTTTCTTTGTGCCTACTAAGGCCGCTTGAGTTAGCACCTGCAGGGTCACTGCTCTGCCCAGACATAGGCATAGAATCATAGAACGGTTTGGATTGGAAGGGACCTTAAAGTTCCATCTAGTTGGAAGATCTAGTTCCAACCCTCCTGCCGTGGGCAGGGACACTTCCCACTACAGCAGGTTGCTCAGAGCCCCATCCAGCCTGGCCCTGAACACTACCAGGGATGGGGCATCCACAACTTCCCTGGGCAAACTGTTCCAGAGTCTCGCCACCCTCAGAGTAAAGAATTTCTTTGTAGTATCTAATCTAAATCTCTCCTCTTTCAATTTAAAACCATTACCCCTTGTCCTATCACTACACTCCCTGACAGAGTTCCTCCCCACCTCTCCTGTAGGCCCCCTTACAGGAGAGAAGGAGAGAAGGACACTCTGTGATCCAATCTGGAAAGGAATTTTCCTACCTGGTAAAGTGTAAATGAGCAGTGTAATATGACAAATAGAGTGGAGGGACTTTTGTATACTAATTCTGTACTTATTTCAGAAGCAGTGTATCTGCAGTCACTCTTAACATGAACATGCTTCATTTTGAAACCACTGATGCCGTTGGGAAGACCACACAGCGCATGTGACCATGAGTACAAGACACATGGCTGTTTAATATTAGACTCCTAAGTTCACACTGAGAAAATCCTTCACACATGGCTCAGTCTTTAAGGGGAAAAAGCCCTGATCCACTGTGATTAGGAGAAGGGGAGCCTGCAGCCATGCTTTAACAACAGGCTCAGGAGGCACGAGGCAGCTCACAACAGACGGAGACCACGCTCCTGCTGGCAGTGCCAGTGCTCAGGGGACAGAACAGACCAGCTTTTATGTCCTTCTCTGCAATGGCAGAAATAGACTGAACCAAACACACGTTGCTGCCACAACACTGTTCTTCTCCACAGACCTCGCACTATTTTTTGAAAAGCACAGCCCTCACCACCACAGACAACAAAGCCTGAAAATGCCAGGGCCAATGCACCGGGGTCTATGGGAGCTGGATTATTTCTTCCCAGCGAGGAAACAAGTTGTCAGGCAGCGAGTCAGTGCCCTGCTCCAGAGCTGGTCCTGGAGGGCCCGAGCAGCCCACATCACTGCTCACCCAGTGCAGACCCAGCACAAAGGGATTTAACTCAAGGGACAGCACAGATTTCATTTTTTTACCCTCAGGCTCTTCAGATGGAGCTTCTGCCTTTGAAGATGGGCTCTCTGCCCACGGGCAACAGCGGCAACAAACCCTGGAGGTGCCGGCACCGCGCTCCCCAGGGACACCGTGCCTGGCGTGGGGAAGGAGCTCCCACCGACGCCAGGCAGAGGGAGGCCGGGGAGCTCAGCATCCATCTGAAGGCTGCCAGCGCCTCAGGTGGAAGGGGAGCAGGACCAGGGGCTGGCAGTCACCCAGTAAATGCCTGTGGAAACCACCGTGAAGCAACAGCCTTAAGGAGGTTTCCCGTCTGGGACCGGCCAAGAAGAGATTTTGGATCCAGGCTCTAGATCTCGCTTTTCTTCCTGAAGGGTATGAAAGGCTTGGAGGAGAAATCAAAACTGCAAAGGAATATGAGAACAGAGATAACATCTGAATGATGAGACCTTCTCCAACAGGTAGTAGACCGTGAAATACAACTTTTGGCAACCCAGGAAGTCTGTTTCTGCTTGAACTCTTTTGTATTGCTATTTCCCAATCCTTCTCTAAATGTTCAATTAAGAATGTATTTTTCATATTTAAATACCTTTCCATCCAAGCCTGTATTTATAGGTAGTTTAATGCATTTACTTTTCAGCCTAATTTCACTAAGATAGCTTCCTTTTAAGAGCCAGTAAGAGCACAATTGACGTGGAGCTGCTGTGTCTGCACTGTCTGAAATAATTCTGTGCATTCACAGCGCTGCAGCGATGAAGGACTTTTGACAGCACCAGAAAATGACTCAGAGGTTTATCCTGTTCAAAATGTGAGGTATACCAAGGATCTTTAAGGTCCCTTCCAACCCGAAGCATCCTATGAATCTATGATTATGCACTTAGGATAATTCAGGCAAATGTGGCTCTTAAAAGACAATGTCTGTGAAGGTGCCAGACAGGAACTCCTAGCTGTACATGATAGAGGCAACTTTCAAGTAAGATTAAATAAATATTTACACCGATCGTCTTAAGGTCTCTCAATTTCTACTTCCAATTGCTTCATCCTGGATATACCTTGGAAAAATACTGGAATTGTATTTCCTACATTGCGCTTCCCTAGACTTTCCAGTCCGATTTCCCCTCTGTTAGAAAACTCCCCTGTTGAATCAGGTGCCTCTGAGTGGTCCAAGTCACACATACAAAGTGCACCCTTAGTTCTTGTCTTTGAATAGTAACGCCCAGTGGATGTGCTTTTTGGTAACATACTGTAAAATAGCCTCTCTTCACTTGAAAAAAGTGTCTCCTAGCTCTGAAACTATTTTGTCCAGACAAAGCTCTGATGTATACCTTTATAATTGAAAACAAAGATAAACCAATTTGCAGTTTTGTTCATATTTGAAACCTGTAATCAATTAGATTGATAAGAATTTCTAAAAAGACTTGTATGAACCAGTATGCAGTAACCAAAATAATCTTTGTTTAAGACATCCTCCAGAAAGCAACTCGTTAATGGACTACTGATTGAGAATTCCTGTAAATTACTGCAGTTTGGGCATTTTAGCTGCAGGCCACATCTGGTTTTCTAAATAGGTTTTCTAAATCTTTTACTTTGTAACAGCTGTTGATTGCATAAATACTAATTGCACCACTGAACAATAGTTGTCTCTATCGAACTGCTCAGTAGATAATGAAAATGGACTGCAGATATAAGAAAGCCCATCTTCAAGTTCTTCTATCCTGCTAGGCATCTCCATTCAAAAGGTTTATCCCTTACTGACATTAATGTACTCTTTTTATGATAATAAGTGAAAATTACTTCACAATTACTTCAAAAGCAGTAATTATGTTTTAGAAACAATGCCTAATTTCTACTTAGATTTGTTTACCTTTGTCTGGAGCCATTTTCATTAAGGAAATGACGTTGTCAGACTGCTGGCAGACTTTCAAAACAAGACGAGAAGGCTCATTTCTGTTACCATCAACTGCCATGTTACATCCAAGTATTTCACCGTCTCCGGCAGCACATTGTGGAAGTCCCTCAAGGAAAAAAGGTAGAATTTAATGAATAACAACATTTTTAAGACAGCAAACAATTTCTAGTGCACTGTGTTCCTTCCCTTTTCCAATCAGAAAAATAGGTGTACTGTGTAGAATTTCCAAATATAAATGCAGGTAAAGAAAATGTACTCACTTAGAACACATGATCATGGAATCATAGAATAGTTTAGGTTGGAAGCAACCTTTCAAGATCATCTGGTCCAACATCCTGCCACAGGCAGGGACATCTTTCAAATTGGAAAAGCCTTTTATGGTTTGAGAATGGAAGCTGCAGTCACGCTACATATCCATTTATGCATACCCACTCCTTGGAAGATTCTGTATTTTTCATTTCTTCAGCTCAAAATTTCCATCTTTGTCTGCATAGCTTTTACAGTGCTGTACGTCTTTTTATTTAATTTATTTAACTTATTCTTGATTTGGACTGAAAAAGTTGGGATTCACTCTCCTTCTATCAAATAAATTGTTGTGGGAACACATTTCATTATCCAGTATAAAGAACCCTTTTTGAGATATGAGATGATACCATAGTCATGATCTCTTGGGCTTCAGATGAAAAATGATGAGCAAATCAGATAATAAGAGCCTCTGTTTTAGTTCATAATGTCACAGAAAGCCAAACCAGCATTTTAGCTTCTCTTCACTTTCCCCACCCCCTTTCTGTCCCCCTGATCATTTTTCTGAGCTCCTACAAACATCTACCAACCTCCTTCCAAACAAACCTCAAAAAGCCCCCCAAGGCCCCATGAGCTTGGGGGAAAAATGGACTTTACAGGATATTAAGGAACAAGTGCTCAACACAGTATTGTACACAGTTTTATGGTATTGGACAATTACCTTCATTCTAACACCCCACAAACATTCCACTCTTTTTTACTCCAGTGGTTCGGTATATCCATCCGTACAGCAGACACTAACATCTTTACATGTCCCTTTGCAAACAGCTGCCTCTAAAATTACCTAGTTGATTAATTATTCAACTATACTAAGCTTTCCAGTTTTTCCAGTCAAGCAGCAGCTGGTCTAACCAAAATAATACATTTTCCTGTAAACTTTGCCTCATTTGTAGCTAACACATTTTGCATTTGGCCAACTGGCAATTAGTGGTTTCCAGCAATGCTGATAAGGTCTTTTAGCCATTAGTCATCCATTTGCTAGACGTGAATACACCGACTGAAATTAAGTGAACCGTGTTTGCTTTCCTCTTGGCTATCCAAAGGCAGTCCTAGTTACCGACTCTTTTTTTTTCTGAAGTACACTTATCAAGAAAAAATAATTTCTCATCACTTTTTTCTTACTTCTAGTATTAGAGGTACTGACAAACTGTTACCAAATTGTGCTCATTTCTAGATTACTCATAGTTTAAAACATTTGTATTTTTTGCTACTATATTAGCTAATCTTCAAGCTACCTCCTATGTACTCATTCTATTTTTGCAATAAATCTTCCCAAGTAGTCAACAGTTCTAGCTCAAGTAGATTAATGTTTTTCTCTATGAAGGTGATGCTATATTGTGTCTAGATTAGTTTGTTGCAGGTAGGTATATTCATATGGCAAAAGAGTTGTTATAGTGACCAGAGTCGGTGAAGTATTAAAAGATATAACCACAACTCAGGTTTGATCTCACTTCACCGAGTCACGTGGATAGATGTTAAATTAAAGGAATCAGAGCTGTGATTCTGGGAGCATTCCAGACACTTCTCATTGAGGAAGGTGATTCTACCCCTCTACTCTGCTCTGGTGAGACCCCACCTGGAGTACTGGGTCCAGCTTTGGAGCCCTCAGCAGAGGAAGGACATGGACCTGTTGGAACAGGTCCAGAGGAGAGCCATAAAGATGATCAGAGAGATGGAGCACCTCTCCTGTGAATACAGGCTGAGAGAGCTGGGGTTGTTCAGCCTGGAGAAGAGAAGGCTCCAAGGAGACCTTATAGCAGCCTTTCAATATCTGAAGGGGGCTACAGGAGAGATGGGGAGGGACTCTATCAGGGAGTGTAGTGATAGGATGAGGGGTAAAGGTTTTAAACTGAAAGAGGGGAGATTTAGATTAGGTATCAGGAAGAGTTTTTTCACTATGAGGGTGGTGAGGCACTGGAACAGGTTGCCCAGAGAAGCTGTGGCTGCCCCATCCCTGGAAGTGTCCAAGGCCAGGCTAGATGGGGCTTTGAGCAACTTGGTCTGGTAGGAGGTGTCCCTGCTCATGGCAGGGGGTTTGGAACTAGATGATCTTTAAGGTCCCTTCCAACTCTAAACATTCTATTATTCTATGAT
>JAHREE010150015.1:96993-109832 GCA_033628505.1 Tringa tobata | reverse complement strand
GGTCTGGAGGTGGGTCATCTGCGCCTTCACATCTGCCAGCTGCTCTTTCCCTGCCTGCTTCAGCATCTTCATGGTCTTCATGATGCAATACTGGAGTGTCCTCTGCGAATCACCCATTGTTCAAACCAGAACTGTAACCTAAAGGCCATCTGTGAAATCAGAACATTGAGAATTATTTTTAAGGCGGTAGCCCGAGACAGTGTCTGGTCCCTCTTGCTGGGAGTTGTTCTTGCTGGGTGTTCGGTGAACTTTGGGTTTAGTCCATAAGCTTTCGGTTTAGTGATAACCCTAAATATTTCATGCATCGTAGACTATGAATGATGCAAAGATGTCAGCGAAACCCGCTGTGCCAACGCAAACAACTCCAGGAAGCTTTTCTGTTCCCATTGCTGGTGCGTGAACCTTGTTCCTCTTCAGTCTGCATCAAGAGAGGCCAGAAGAAACGAGGTGCCAGTGAATATGAATCCCACAATGGTATGCTATCCAAAGACCAAATATTAGTTATTTGGTTATTTGTACATTCAGACTTCTGTAACATCAAAAGGAGCTGTGTGCTGGTGGAACTGCTGCGGGTCTGCGTTTGCTTCCCAGCAGAGAGCATTTAAAATGCCATGGAAAGACGGTCAATGTGCATCATTCTGCTCTGAACCAGCACAAAATCCTCTGGACGCCTTGGCTGGGATGTACTTCCATGTGGGATCCTCTTCAGGGTCCATCGGGAATCTGGAGAACACCATCCTGCTGTTTGGAAGAGATTACTTAATTGGCGATGCGGTCGTTTCCAAGGTCAGTGAAAATGATAAACGTGCTGGCAAAGGGGACATCACTGGGTGCTCCCTGTAAATTTGGCTCTTCCAATGTTCCTTTGCTCCGGCATGAAAGATGATTCACTCATCTTTGAAGTAGTCAGTCTTGTTAGCATGGGTCAGATGTTTAAACATAACTGAGGATATTATATGGGCTAATTAAATCAAGGCATCTGGCACGCGTATCATTCTGCAGATAGGTTTCCATGGAAAAGAGTTTATACACCGTGAATGTCCTTAGAAGATTAGATTATACATCAGATGGATCTTGTGTTCTTCCAGAGACCAGCTCTCTTTAAAATGAGGTCTAGGCTACTAGGTGGAGCTGGCTAAATAGCCCTGGCTGCTTGGGTGCCCATTGGGCCCCTGAACAGTTGGTGTTTCCAGTCTACAGCCTTACTCCTCCCTGCAGCATCTGCTGCTCACAAGAAGATGTTCTTGACGTTTCTGTCCGGTGCCTCGGTGCGTCGGCATTTTCTTTTTCAAGTGTCTGAAGCTGCTTTTTTTGCCTTCTTTGTAGACAGCAACCAGAAAAGGGAGAGAGCACCGAGTTTTTCGGGCTTCTCGTGGCTCAGGCACGTGCAGTGCTCAGGTCCCCTGGGTAGATACAAGCCTGGGAGCCTCCAGACCCGTTTTCTTAGTGACTTGGGCGTTTTTCCTTCACACCACTTTCCCCCTTCTCTGCCCAGACTTCCCTGAGTCCGAGCTGGGTTGCTGTGGGCGAGTGCCACGTCTGCTCCCTGTGATTCACTGCTCCCAGGAATGCGTTTCCCCTGCAACCACCAAGAACTGACCTTGGTTGGTCCCCGCTGGGGATAGGGAGAAGCTGCCCCAAATGTTGAAGTCCCCGCGTGCTTCGGCCATTACTCACACCCTTTTAAAACAGAAGTAGCCCCTGAAAGGACGGGTCAGAGCCTCCCTTTGTGCAAGTCAGCGTGGCCCACTGGAGAAACAAAAGCACTTTGCACCAGAAGATTTTGATTAGTTCAGAAATTTGAAAGCCCAGCAGAAAACTGGGCTTGGGCAAATAATACCATTTTATTTTGATGTCTGAAACGGTACTGTGCCTTTCACTCTTGTTTTCAAACTGCTTCCCCTACCCACTTTCAAGTTTGGCGTGGAGCTGTGAATCATGGGCCCTTCAAGCCCACAGTGGTCTGGATGCTAAAGTCTGCAGTGGGAGCACGGAAGGTCCCCAAGCATTGCTGGAAGCCCTCCCAACACTACAGGACAGAGATGGGCCTGGGTTTTTTGGGGTCTCTGGATCCAGAGCATTTGCTTTTTGGGTGACTTGGGGCTTGTGGGACTTTTGTCAGGCTGCAGTTCAGGAGGAGCCGCTCTCCTCCTGATGCTGCCAAGATCCAGGAGTTAATTCTTATTCCATGAGAAGGCCAGAGCTTGCATCCAGCCAGTTCCCTGGGGTGCAGAATAAGAAACTCTCTGAGAAATAAACACAGACACAAACAAACACCAGACTTGGCACACAGCTTCGCAGGCAATGGGAATATCTTTTAGATTCCCGCCGAAGTAATTGGACTGCAAGGAAGCTTCCCTGCTCTGCCCTTTGGCTCCCGAGGAAGGTCTGCTTGCCAAAACGCTCTGTGGTCCCTTGAGCCACGCCTGGGCTGGACCCTGTGCTTCTGCCCAGTCCATCCCTCCCCAGGGCTTGCCTGCACGCTTGCTGCATTCCTCCTCTAACCCATTCCTAGGGATGTGCACTGAACCTCCTCCCCGGCAAACCCACCCTCTTCTCATACATTTTAATCCAATTCTTGGTATACCTCATGAGAAAACTTCCCTAAATCTCCCTTACATCATGTTACACCAACTGAGGTTGTCCTTGCCGTGAGGTCTTTCCCATAGCTGGGGTGGGATCTGGTCCTGGCTTGCAGGTATCACTGTGTGAGACGATGGCTCTTTTCTCCTGAGCCTTCATTTGCACCTTTGCATTGCTCCATACTTTTCTTGAAATCATAGAATGGTTAGAGTTGGAAGGGACCTTAAAGATCATCTAGTTCCATCCCCCCTGCCCTGGGCAGGGACACCTCCCACCAGACCAGGTTGCTCAAACCCCATCCAACCTGGCCTTGAACCCCTCCAGGGATGGGGGACGCAAGACCCAACCCCACATCTTACCTGCACTGAATGAGATGCCAGCACTGAATAATACATCAAAGCCTGGATGCTTTCCCCCTTAATGACATTACTCTGCAAGATAAACATACCAACATTTTTCAGGCTTTCAGAAATCATGGGAATATGGAAAAGCCCATGCCTTACAAATCCCATATTTCTGAGCTGTTGTGTTTTCCCCCCACCATCTTTTGGTTCCTGCAGCTCTGCGACTGACTACTTTGAAAATTTTAAAACGCTTGCCAAATTTTCTCCTTTATCAGGAGGGTGAGGAAGTTATCTCCTTGCCCCCCCTCTCCCAAATTGCAGCAATTTAGCAGGTGGAACTCAGCGAGGCTCAGTTGCTGCCACGGGCTGCACCCTTGGCTCGTGGTGGGCTAGGTGGTCGGATAACACCCCTTTGGAGACAAGCAGAAATAGCTGCAGGGCAGCCAGGTTTCAGTTTGATAGTGAGTTTGTTCTGATTTTATTCTATGTCTCACATGAAATGATACAGGCTAATATTTCTCTGTAGTTTCATTTTTTTCCAATTTTTCCAATTTCAAGTGTAAACGAAAGCCTGTCCATCGCATGGGGCAAGAAAAATGAGTTTTCATGTGGGAATAAAAAGTATTTAGCAATGCAGGGTCTAATAAATACTCACTTTGGGAAACAAATGGCTGCTTTGCAGCTTAGGCTGGAGATGCTTTAAAAAAATACATTATTCACCAAAAGTGAAAGGCACTTTATTTCTCATGGATCCTTCTTCAGGCAGGAACGGCTTTCCTCAGGATCGTCTCTGTGTCCTAGAAGCTCGACCATGCTTCATGCCAAGCAAAGAAAGTTACACCCTATGGTTTTTGAATTACAAATGGGAAATCCATACTGTTTTGGAATAAACAGCACTGGCCATTAGACAGTCTATTTGGTTACTATTTGGTTACAACTGCATAAGAAACAGCTCTAGTGGAAAAAAAAAAAAAAAAGAAGCAGCAGTAACAGTCAATCGTCACTTCTTTTTTTCCCCTGCCTGGAAAACTTGGAGTTTTATGACCTACGAACCACAAATTAGAATTGCAGGCAACAGATAAAGCTTCACTATAAATCCAGCTAATGCCAGTGCCTGTTGGCGACTGCAAGGAGGTGATTGTCAAAATGCCCCTTTAGCAGTCGTTGCCTGAACAGGACCTTTCTGGCCAGCCAGGATCACCAGGTGGTTCCAGACCCCATCAGAAAGACAGGGCATCCCTGGTGCAACAGCCACCACCGCTGATCTGAGGACCCCCTGTTCCTACCTGCCCTGGGTAGGGACAAATGANCACCACCGCTGATCTGAGGACCCCCTGTTCCTACCTGCCCTGGGTAGGGACAAATGATGAAGCTGCTGCAAGTCTTGAAGGGCTCCTTCAGGATTGCCCCCAATCTCCATTTTCTCTAAGAAGCCACCCTCAAACCTGTCCTGTCCCTTCCTTTCTCTGGAAAGGAGATTGCCTAGCCAGCTAGGAAGACTTAAGCCAGCTTGTCTCCAGAAAATTAATCGCTGTGCTTTTTTGTCTTTCCTGATAGAAAGTTTTCTCTAATTTCTGACTTGAACCCATCTGGCTGTAGTTTAAACCGACGCTCTGCTCTTCACCGTGCCACGCTGCAGGGGAATGACACAACCCTCCCAAGTGTTTCATTGCTCGGGGCTGGGGATAAGGTCACTGGATGGAAAAAACATCTCAGACATCCTGGACTGGAGTCAATTGCTCAAAGATGTTGCCACTTTAGGACTGGTAAGTTAGACTTCCAAGTCTCCCACCTCTGCTCCAGAAGGATACGGGACCTCTGTCACATCTCCCAGCGCCACTGTCTTTAGTAACCCAGAGGAGCTTCCATGCCTGATGATGCTCCCACGTTTAGGAAGGAACCAAAAAGGTCTCAGGTGTTTTAAACCTGAGCCCACCCATGGTGTTTGTTCACAGCGTGGGTGGCTTCCAACAGGAAACAGGACCAACCTCAGGCAGCAGCTGCTCTTCTAGGAACCAAGAGGGGGGTACGATGCGCTGTACCACCATTAGGCAGGGCTGACACATCGCATCTCAGCCCCTCGTGAGGTCTTGGTCCAATCCAGTCTAAGGCCACTAGTTGAGGAGCACGGGCCACAGTTTTTACTTTTGCGTTCCTGCTTTGATAAGCATTTTCAGAAGTACTTAAATCTCTTAGGTGTCAGGGCAATGTATGTTCCTAAATCACTGATGGATGTCGTGAAGACCTCTTAAGCCAACAGCACTGAGCTGGTGTATTTTGTTGTTGAAGGTCTTCGATGCATGGAGGGAGTTCTGCTGGCAGGTCTTTGCTTCTTGAGCAGGGAATTCAAGATCTTGCCGATAGGAAGAAGTGTAGAGTTTAGAGCTCACAACCTTTTACTTTTGTGCATGGAAATTGTTCTTGGTAACCAGAGGGGACGTGCAGGGCAGCAGGACATGCACAGCTGGGAAGTCTGGAGAATAGTTTTACTCGGATATTCGCAGATGGCAGACAAAGATGCCAGGGGAGCATTAGGGAAAGCTCGAGTCCTCGCGTCCCAGCTTGGGCTTGTCAAAGCACAAGTTTTGTGGCTCACAAACAGGCCTGGACTCCTGAGATCTCTTTCAGATTGAAGGCAGGACTTCAAAGGGGTACAAAGCCATTTCAGAGCATCCCATAATCACTCTTAAATGTATGTATATAAAAAATGAGAAGGAAATGTGCTTTTTTCCTTGCTCTCAATGCCAACATCAGGGATGGAGTATGGCTTTCAGGGAGATGTATTTCATAACCCTCCAGGATACCTTTCTTTTTTTCTTTTTTTTTTTTTTTTTAATAGAGTCGTTCCTGGCAACTACCCAGGATTTGGAAGACAGGTTAATGAATAAAGTCCACACAAAGCCCAAAGCGATAAGACTATGGTTTTGCTGGTTGACTTGGGAACTAATATGGGGGGCAGGCGCTGTGTGTCAATTATACACAATTCTTCCTTTTTTTTTTTTTTTCCATTAACCGTCACCATTAGCAATTGCACTCAAACAAAAAACCAAACAAATAATCACATTTAAATACTGGAGTTTTTTCTGTCCCTTCAACCATGAATAATTACAAAATAATCATCAAAGTCTGGCTTCACTTGGCGAACGTTTCCAGGTTTTGTTTTCTTTTTAAATAATTCTGGGTTCCAGCAGTCCCTCCTTCCCCCCCACCCCTCCACTTTTATTTTTTTGGAGGCAATTTCAGCTGGTCACATTTACTGATGCCTGGCCTTGCACCATCAGAAAGCATGTGAGCTCCTTTAATGCATTTCATCTTTACAGCGAATCTTTTCCCTGCCCTTGCTAATAGCCTGAGCACGCAATTTTTCCTGAGCATATGTGGTCCCAAACTACATACCACTGCAAAAGTGGCAACATCTGCTGGCAACGCAAGTTTTCTCCCAGTTAAAATGCAGGCAGGACCTGACCAGGCCCTGAAAAAAAAAATAAAAAAAAAAAATCCTGTACTCGGGTTAATTGCGTGTGGTTGAAACCATGTTGAAGCTCAGTTCCAAGTTCAGTGTTAGATTTATGTGCTACAGGCTGGTGTGGACAGGGTCGTGGATGCATGGAGGCCAGTGGTTTGAGTTCATGTGAGTTCAGGAAAAAAACCCACTTTTCTCCATTTCAGCTTACCTGGTTTCCCTCTCTGCCTTTTCCTCACCCCCCAAGTTTTCCTTTGCGCTTCAATTTCACCCCAAAGAAAAAACCCAAAGTTTTCTCAGTTTCAAGCTCAAGCAGGAAACAACTGAATTTCATCTGATTTTCACCCAATGCTATCAATCACCATAGGCTGACTTGTTGCACAGTGCAGTCCCATGGAGGGCAGGGAAACCTTTTGGAAGAGCAGGAATATCAAATTCAAATCACAAAAAAAAACCCCAAACACCAATAGTGCTGCCTTTATATGGAGGTAGGAGCTTTTCTTTCCCTCGCAACCTGCCTTGTTTCAGACACCCAGGTGTCCGGAATGAAGGTGTTCCCTTGTTTTACTTTGGGAAAAGTCGTTGGTGTGGTGCCTTAACGTAGCGTCGTGCTGCTTGGTTCAGGGAGTGTGGGGCAGGGGGGAGGTGGTGGGGGTCCAAAGACGAGCTGTGTTGTTTCATTGCCGACGTTTTGATTGTGCTGTGTTGTGCAAGGCTGTGGGAAAAGCTGTGTGAAGGCAGATTCCTTGGGAAGGAATCTTCTCTAACAGCATCCCTCGCTTCCCCCTACCCTGAAGTACTCCCCTGCCCCCAGGAAGCCTGTTGGGAATAACATGTCGCTTTGCTGTTTTGCTGCTTTTTCATTTGGCAGGTATCTTATTTTCCCATTAATCCTGTTTTTTTTTTTAAATGGTTTTAGGGTTTCCCAAAAAGATCTCATTTTGCTAATTTTGTGTGAGAACACGTACAAGCAGGAGAAAAGGTGGACGTATGCACACGATGTGCCTTTTGTCAGCAGTTGAAGTGCCATGATTATATTTGTATTTGTTGCACGTTGTTTTTATTGCTGGATGCTCTGTGTGTTGCGGCAACAAGCCACTGCTTGAGTCACTGCAGAAGATACACAGCTCTTAAGGTTTAGGAGAAGAGAAGGTGGTGAGTTCTGGTGACGGGTGAGAGGGATGTGTGTTGTGAGTGTTGCACGGCCACCACGAGAGCTGTCTCCTCAAGGATGAAGGAGAGGAGGGAAAGTGATGCCATCGTACAAGAACAAGGCTTGTTCATGTCCTGAGTAAAGTTACGATTTGTTTGATTGACTGAAGTTTAGAGCTGGTCTGGGAGACCGTTGCATTTATACTGAGTCTTTCTCTACCTACTTGGTCTTGCAAACCATGGTTTCCTAGAAGGTGTGTCATGAGGATGAGACAAAAGGTTCAGTTTTGACCTGGCTCTACAGAGGCAATGAGACACCCTGAGGAGAGCAATCAACCTTGGAAACACTGCGGTGCTATTTGGTGGCTGTGCTTAGTCTTGGCCTCCTAAGTGGCCAAGTGGTGCTCTGAGTCCCTGCCCCAGTGAGAACTCCCAAAGAAGCCCCCTGAAGGCTTTAGGGTCCCTGTGGGTGAGTTGGGTGTTGTGGCCCTGCCTGTGCATCCTCCTACTCTGTGCCTCAGGGAACTCGAGACCTGGTCAGTAGGAGCATCTGCAGCTAGCAGGCTGTTTGACCAGGAGACAAAGATGGGTAGGGCTTGCAGTCACTGGGAGAAAGTGGGAGGATGGTAGGCACAAGTCCTGGCCTGCCTTGAGCCATCAGAGACCACGTGGATGGTGTGATGATGCAGAACTTGCAGAGAGAGCCCTTGCAGGATGCTAAAGAGCATGTTGATGAGAGCTGGGTTGGCTCAGCTGCCACCTTCACCATCACACGCCTTTTCCTGCGCTGCCTTGCGCTGCAAAGAAGGGCAGAAATACTTCTATGCTGCAGATTCAACTTGAAAAACAAACACACAAACAAAAAACAACGCAGGAGGGAGCTGTATCTTGCAGCCAAAGGCTTGGGGACATGCTTCAGAAACGCCTTTGTTTGTACCACCCTCACAATCTGCAGACACAGCTCTGAGATCCTCTTCCCTTCCTACAAGGGGTGGGGACGTGTCTTGGCTGGAGGGAACAGCCCTGGCTTGTCTCATACAAGCAGCATGGGTGCAAAGCTCAGCCTGTGCCCCGGGTCTCAAGTTGAGTCCTTTGCTTTCTTGCAAGACGAGGTGAGGTCTCCATTCCTCGTCCAGCAGCCCTGCACAGTCCCCCAGCAGGGTCCCCGCTCGGTCACCCCCTACAGGGGTGGTCCCAGAGGTGTCTCTGGGAAGACATCTTGTACCATAGGTCTTCTGATTCATCCCTTCTCCCTGGGAGCAAGGAGAAGTGCTTGGCACTCAGTCTTGGGGCAGTACCACAACGCACTGATGCCTTAATTTCATCTAAGCCCCAAGTTTCCTGTTTGTCTGCAAAGGACTCTAGCCAGGCAGCTAGATAGTGACAAGGAAGGGCTGTGGTGGCCACGGGTGACCTGACCCACACACAGACAGAAACCAGGCTCAGGTGGGATTTATTTTTTCCTTTAGCTGATGCAATATGACACGTGCACCTTGGCAGCTAGGTTCCTCCACAGCATGGCTGGTTGCACACGTTCGCATTTCTTGAGTCTCGAAGGTGGACAATAGATTTGGATTCTGCAAAGCTTTTCCTTTGTGACACCGGCAGTTCCGAGGCTGCTGGAGCACTGGCTGTAAGAAGCCCCATCCTATTTCTTTATCTTCGGTAGTCTTCTGTATCTCCAGTCTGCCCGTGTCTCCACTTACTGGGGGATAGTTTTGGTGATTTACTCTCACTCTGCCCGGCTGTGGATTTCCCCACTGAGATGAGTTATGGTAGAGCACAGCAAGGGGTTTGGTTTTAGTTGACTTGAAAGGACTATTGCATTTGCCTTCAGAAATCTCTCTTTCCCCCCTTCTTCCTTTGTGCAGGTCCTTTCTCTCTCGGAGTCAGCTTTCTGGCCAGCTGCAGTCTAATGTCTTCTCAGCTGGGACACCTAACTTTCCTTTCTCTCTCTCTGCCGGGCTACGTGTTGCCCATCCACAGGCCAGCAGCAATGTCCTCCCTGCTCCACACAGCGTCTGATGGAGTTATCTGCTGGCAGACTGGCACTGAAGGCAGGGGGAATGCAGGCATCCATGCAAACTTTTTCTCATGCGATGGAAGGACCAAGATGTCGTTGTCCCGAGAGAGAACCTCCTGGGGGTTGGATCAACTTTCCAAGCCAATAATGTGGAGCCCGAGCACCAAGTGCAGTAAGGAGCCAAGGTTTGGAGGAACCTCATCGTCACATCACAAGGCACAGGGAGACCAAGTTAGACAGCTTTCATTTCATCTGAGTCTGCTGGGGTTCAGCTGCTGTTTATTTGCAGACTGTAGAAGGCAGCAGATTTTGACACGACACCTTTTCTGTATCAAAGGCGAAAAGGGAGGAATCTGGAATATTTGTCAGTCTCAGGAAAACCTATTTCTTCTTCCAGCATTTTTGCTTGTTTGTTTGTTTTGTTCATTTGTTTGTTTGGGGTTTTTTTTCCCCTTGTTGTAGTAGGCATGTCCCCTCCTCTTCTTTCCTTGCTGGGACCTTGGGACTTCTCTTGGTTCCTGGGGCTCCAGAAGTGAATCCGTGGCTGGCCCCAAACTGGGGAGACTTGTTCAGTCAGCAGATCCCTTCTGCTCTAACATTGATATCCCACTGCAACAGGCTGCCACATCCCAATTTTTCATGGAGAAAATTTTTATTTTAAGCCTTCTGAGGTTTTGGGAGTCTCCCTGTGTCCTACCAGGCACATGGTATGGGGGACCTTCCGTTTCATGGAAGAGGGAGAGAAAGCATTTATGGTACAAACCATAAACAGGGGTGTATTCTCCAAATGTTTATTTTCCATGGACTTGCAGAAGCAATATGGCAGTGTTATGAGAAGGTGCTCCTGAAAGAGAGGAAGGTTGAATTAAATGGCGATTGGTGTTGAAGCCTTGCAGCCAACATGGCAGCGAGTCCAGTGACTGGAAGGAAAAATATTATTAATAATCATAAGAAGAAAATGAAGATGGCCAAAATCAGAAACGTATTCTGGAATTCTCAAAAAATAGTACAAACCAGGTGCCAAACCTAACAAGTGAAGTAAAGCTTTTAGGGCAGGGTAGTATGCTAAGGGAAATTAAAATGATGAGGGAAGCTTCAGACGGGACCTTGATGGGGGTGACACTGTGGCCTCATGAGTTCAGCTTTTTTCTGAACCCGGGAGCATTACAAGGTAGCTCTGGCCTCTAAGAGTATTTAGTGATGTTTGGAGTCCTCCAACATGACCCGCTTGCTGCATCGGTTCCTGCCAATAAAATAGGCAATAGTGAAATAATGCTGCTGAGATTTGGACCCGTCGGCTTGAAAGTAGAGACCGGGAGAGGGATTTTCAGAGTAGCTGGAGGAAAGGCAGTGCCTGGACACTACTCACGCTCCTCTCTGAAGAGTGGCTTAAATATTGACAACACCTCCCCATTAAAAAAAAAAAGAAAAAAGCAGGTGCTCAGAAGCAGCAGCTGGCTGGAGAGGTGAAGATGAACCAGGATCAGACCTTTGTCCTGAGATGGCAGCCCCCGGTCCTGTATGCAAGAGGTGACAGATGGGGTGACGAACCTTTCACTCCCATAGCACGATGGCTTCCTTCTGCCCTACTTTTGCTAGCCTGTGATGGGCTGTGGTGACCTGGTTGCCTTTTTCAGCTGTAGAAAGTGCACACACTCCCGGGAACTCTATTGATTAATGCTAGTGCCCCGGGGCGGTTGCGATGCTGAATTCCCCAGCTCCCATTTCGCTTCCTTCCGATGCATTTTTGAGTTTCTCAGCTGTGCTCTTTGTAATCTCTTGCTCCGGGAGGGAAGGCAGCGCCCTGACCACACACAGGCTTCGGGCTGCCCCGGTGAGCCCCCAGGACCATCCCAGGCAGGGAGCACCACCATAGTCAGCTGTCCAAACAGATACACACGTGTGCCGGGGCTGGTGGAGGAAGACCCAACAGAACCAGAGAGTGGTGGCTCTCTGAACCTGCCCTTCTCCTTTGATCCTTGCCCTACCTTCCTCTCCTGCTCCGCTTCGCCCCTGGTTTGTTTTCTTCCTCTTCTTTCCCTAGGTGGTTCTGGTTCTCTGTTCAAAGTGCTGATCTCCACCTCAGAAGTACCGCCTTGGGCTTTCAAAGGCATCCGAGAGCGTGTTCTTCCTCCAGCATTCACTCAGCTTTCACCAGGAGGGTGTCCTATTCCCTACCTCAATGCTTCAGCCTCCCTCCCAGGGGACCCAGGAGGCAGAGAGAGAGGGCAAGCACCACTTTTCTTGTATTTTGCCTGTTTTTAGCTACATTTTCTCACTTGGCGTTTTACAAGTGAATCATGTTTTACTCCAAGGATCCCCCTCCTTTCCTGGGGTACTTCTATTTCCCATCTAAAAAGCAGCTCCCTCGACAAATGAAACGGGAGTTAGCCACTCTTTCTTGCTTTGGTCAGACATGGTGGAACAGGACACACACTACACATTCATTCGTCCCATCTAATACATTTGTTTCTGGTTTAGAACTATTCAAAATGAGACTCAGAGCAGACATCTGTCTTATTATCCAACAAACAGTAGGTTAAAAAAAATAAACTCTGCTGGCTCTGTGGGAGGGATGCAAATAAATGGCAGCTGGATGCAAGAAATGGACTTCCAGAAGCTTTCATCCACGAACCAGGTAACGGGACTCAGTGCAGAGAAAGTCCATGCCCTCGCATCTGCATGGGAGGAGTTGAACACCACTATCTCCCCAAGGTGGCTGTCACCAAGATTTGCACCGTAGATGTGCTCAGACACACTCTATGAGGTCAACTGCCTTATTAATTAAAGACAAATTTGCCCATAACCCAAAGGAACTGAAACTCAGGTGGGTTTCCTCTCTCAGGGCCTGGAGGACACCAATGCACCTTAGTTGCCCTGAGCAGCCTCACCAGGGACCCCGACCCGTGCACCCTCTGCCCTTGGGCTTGTGGGCTCCATTTGCCTTCAGGGCCTTCAGGGCATCCAGTCTTGCCCTGGGCTACATGGTAAGTATAACCATCTCCTGGGGGTACTTTACTGGATGTAAAGCTGGACGTGAGCTGACAATGTGGAATGTCAGCCCAGAAAGCCAACCATACCCTGATCTGCATCAAAAGAAGTGTGGCCAGCAGGTCGAGGGAAGTGATTCTACCCCTCTATTCCACCTTGGTGAGATTCCTTCCAGAGTATAGTGTGGAGCTCTGGAACCCTCAGCACAGGATAGACATGGACTTGTTGGAGCAAGTCCAGAGGAGGGCCACATAAACAATCAGAGGGATGGAACATCTCTCCT
>JAHREE010150015.1:56486-82361 GCA_033628505.1 Tringa tobata | reverse complement strand
CAAAAAGCAAAGGTAGTTTCGCGCGGAAAAGCCACCATGTTTTATTTCAGAATGTATGTTGGAAGAAATACCCATCCTCAGACTTTTAAGAGGCCCTTTCCTAGCTGAGCTGCTCGGCGAGACTTATGCAAACTTTTACGAAATGCTCTGAAGTTTCCAGAGCTGGCTATTTTGATTACAACCCTCCCCTCCCCACCACCCCCACCCCCTCCCCCTTAACACTCGAACACAAAATCCTTGGCAAAACTTCTGTTGCCTAGATCTAAAGGCAGAGGGAGATGGACTGTGCCGGAGACCTGGCCCAAGTGACACCCTTTCATCATCTGGAGAGGCTGACGCCGTGCTAGGAGAGGAGCCAGCAGCTCTATTTTACAGATTGCTAAAACCTGACCATATTGTGCTTGTTTTTGAAAGGGATGCACAACTGCACGGTGCTCTCGGTGGGCTCCTGGGGTCACTGCACACCCCCTGCCACCATGCCCGGCCGGCACGTTCGAGTGGTGCTGCTGCCAGTGGAGATACCAGCTGAGCTGGGAGCCCAGGGAGATACAGCCCAAGCTGCTAGTCAGCTCCATATCTGATATGCAGAAAGAAGGAAGGGTTGTCGTTGTTGTTGGAGAGGGATCAGGCACATTCCTGGGGACAAGGTGACCACGTGCGAGAATGGGATGTGACCCGCCGAGGTCTGCATGTAAACCCGTCATTTCTGCCCTAACCTTTAAACAAACAAACAAACAAACGACATGCCGGATAAAATGTTATAAAAAAACCTGATAGTTTAGCTTCTTTTGCCATTTCTACCTCCCTTTTCTGCTCTCTTGCAGAGCAAGCCTCAAATGAGAAGGACGCTCGTGCGCGCAAGTGGCAGGAAGGGCTGATGTGCTTTTATTTCCTTTTTCCACTTTTGTGATCATTTCTGCTCACATTTGTCTGATTTCTGGTGGGTTTTCTACAGGAAAAGGGATGCAACATCCACGCTAGGCGTAAATCTTTGACTCCAGCATTTTCTTCTGCTGGAGCAGGGGTTGTCCAACGCACGTGTTCTTTGCAAAGCTTGGTTTTCAATCAGCCACACCACAGAAGGCAAGAACAGGATCCTCCTGAGATTATCAGAGCTTTTTTTTTTTTTTTGGCTTTTTTTTTTTTTTTCCCCAGGAAAAGATTGCCCGTAAGGAAATAGGTGTGCATAAGAAAGGGAAGGAGGGCATCCTCAGGATCCGTGGACGGGGCAGGAGTATTTTTGATCTGTTTGAGCCGCACGGCAGGAGGATCAGAGCGGTTTCTGATTTCGTTTGAGCTCCTTGCCCATTCCTGATTTATGCTGCAGACACGGGGTCTGTTTCCTTTTAGGCATTTAGCAGCAGAGTGCCCCTGCATTTCTCCATCCATCACGGGCTGGCATGGCACGCACATGGTGGGGTGGGCTGGGGGAGAAGCAGGATCGGCCAGAGCCTCCTGCGAACGCGTTGCTGCTATTTGTGTTTTATTTGAAGAAATGATTAGAGTTTATTTTATTGCCAGGAAAGGCTGCCAGCCTTTATGATGACAAAATTGCTGAGTTTACTAGGAAGTTTATTTATATAGGCTTTGAAAGACAGACCCTGCAATGACAGACACCAGCGAAGACCTGGGCTTGCTGGCTCTCCCATTTCCCTTGGCTGTTCTGCAGACCTATTAACCCTTGACACGTTCCTATGAAGAGAGGGGTTAAGAGCAAACATATGTACAAAATACTCCTCCTTCCCCGGGAAACTGAGTGTTCAGGAGGGTTTGAGCTGACGATCCGAACCCGAATGAACAAGTTGGCAGATGTTCGCTACTGGCGCTATGGACCAACTCCCCATATCTACAAGGAGAGTAGTAGACACGTTCTCACAGGAGGACGTGCCCTCAGGATGGCCATGTCCTGCCATGGGTCACATCTCTGACACAGCTGGTGCTATGGAAGTCCTCTCTTCTCCCACCACTGCCCTTGCTGTAGGAACGGAATTGCCAGAACAGTTATTGCCACTAAAAAAAGCATTTTGGGTAGGGCAGAACGATGTGCTGAATTAAGGCTTGGCAAGACAGTGGGCTTTAAGGAGAAAAATATATATTTAAATTTTCTTAGGTGTCAAAATGCTATGCTTTGACATATTAAAACCAGAAAGGTTTCACTTGGAAATTTTTCAAACGTTTTATTTCATCGTTAATATTCATTCGTCGTTATTATTTTTCTTTTTAAAAGTGGCTTGACTTGGGAAGATATCCAAAATAGAACAGAAAGAATTAAACCAGAACTTTTGTTTCACCTTAATTCATGGAGTTTGTTTTGTTTTGGAGAAAAAAAATACCCCAGTTTCTGCTTAAAGTTCACACCAAACTCCCTTCCATGTCCATGCGCCCATCACGCAAGAGTTATCAACCTTCTTCCCTCATCACCATCTTCACCAGCACCTCAGGTCTACTGCTTGGCCTGGAGAAAGCCTTTTATCTCACAGTAGGTATGGCAGGCAGCTATCCTTTATGGATGAAAGACTGAAGAGGACCCTAAACATAATTTACAAGTATGTTACATCTACACAAGAGCGCTCTCACTCTGACTTCCCATCAACTCTTGCATCAATATCACATATGCGGTTGTGATATCCATTCCTTCATTTCTGTTAACACCAGGTTTGAGCTCCTAATACCAGCTTCTAACATTTTGAACTTGGAGGCAGCTTTCAAACAGCTGCCATTTTCTAAAGAGAACCAGACTCAAATCTCCGCTCCTTTCTTTTTTTTTTTTTTTCTTTCCTTAAAATGTGGAATTTCCCCCCCATAAAATTTTACTGACGTGTTCTCAGATGGGCAACGTTCAGATCTTAGCCAGAGACTTGTTTGATGCTTCACAAACCACCGGAGCTTGAAAATCACCAAGAAGACAAGCTTTCACATTGCGACATTTACGCTGGGATGGTTGGGAAGCCTTAGGAGCAGGGGCATTTTTTGACGTGACAGCTAGCTTTTTCCTTCCATACCCTTGCAAAAGTTTCATCCTTTATTAAACCAGTGTCTGGGATTTATGAGAAGAGGAATATGTATGTGAGCACGCATATATGCACATACACATTCATTACTTCTTTAAAAACATTTACATTCAATTTTCTGCAACATACGTACACGTTGACTTCATAATGAAGCCACAAAACAGGTCATTGTCCTTCGAGAAGGTACAAAAATTGGGACTTTCAGGGTCTTGACCAGCTTTGGGCTTTTTGAATAAATTTTGGCTAATTTCAACTCCCACAGAGAGCTGCTAATGTATCCAAAGAAGAAAAATACTAGCAAAAAGAGAGAAAGAGAAGTGATGGTGAAAAACAATGGGGGGACTTTTCTTCGGTTCCAGTTCTGGTTGGCATTTGTCCAGTTTACTCACTTACAGCTTCACAGGTTCAGACTTTATACCACATTACACCTGAAACTTAAGCAAGTACTTAAAGTTAACAGCTTTCTTGAATCATGGCATCTTTCTTTGGGGAGCTGAGCCCTCTAAGGTGCTGAGCGCTCTGGCTCCCATCCAGCAGAGCACTCAAACACCAGCTTACATTTCATTGTGCTCAAGAACAAATTTAAAATTAAGCATGTGCTTAAGTGCTTTGCCAAAGAAGAGCAGGATTATTCACATACCAGAAGTTAAGCAAGTGCTTATAGGTGCTTTCCTGGATTCAGGTTGGAACAATCGGAAAATAATGATGCTGTCTTTGGGCAGGTTTTGGGGGAAAAAAAAAAAATAAATTGGAAAAGAGAAAGTCATCTGCTTGTTCTGACGGTGGCAGAGTCTCCCACCTGAAAGTAGTTTTATTTAACTCTGTCCAGATCGTGAAGAGTAAACATAAAGGGAAGCCAAGTCTCTCTTGTACTTCTCTACCTCCTGTTACCGTAGCATATAGTTGAGCATTTCTGGGTTGTAGAGCAATGTTAGCATCCCCATGTCACTATAGGATCTGGGCAACCCAAAGGGCCACGGAAAAGCTCCAAGTAAAGTAGCAGGTGGTGGTACATCAGGAGAGCACCCTTTTCTTGGCAGGAGCAGCAACAACAGCCCATCAGCTTGATTTGGAGGGACGGTTGATGCAGGAGGGAAGAAGGACTTCTCAGCATCCCCCCTCCGATCCCATGCACAGCTGAATTTCAACATGGGTGCCCGAGCTACTTGGCCATGGGACTGAGAAGATCACCTCCCCTAGCGAAGGCCTGAATAAGAACAGCCAGCAGAAGCACCACTGTCCATGTTTTGAAGTTATTTCTCAAAGACCCTTAGAAACAGGGCTGAAGTAGGACAGAGGACCCAAACCCAACTTTGGCTGGAGCTTATGCCACACTTCAGGACTCAGCACCATCTGCGGGTTCCCTTGGGGGAAAACAAACACAGAATCATAACTTTGGCTCCTGTACACCATTAGGCTTACCAGAGAAATAAAACCATATGCCTTTGCCTGTTACCAGAGAAGTCTAGACTATGCGGTTGTGACATACAAATATAATGGTCTCAGGAAATAAAATGCTCTTTCTTCAGAGTAAAACGGTCAATCAATGTCAAATACAGCCCAAGCGCCCTGACGTTCAGAGACCGGTGGAGACAAGGCTCAGCTGTAGAAATGTAGGCTTGCTAACCCTCCTGATTTTTTGGGGTGGTTGTGTCTAGTATCATCCCTTCTCCCTCTCTCCTACCATCCCTGAGCAGATCACACGCCCCAGCATCTTTGTTCCTGCCACTTACCAATGCAGTCTCAAATAGTACTATTTTTTCAGGTATTGTAACTCTTCCACGCACTGAAAAATCAAAATGAAGGAAGGTGGTGATGTTTGCTCACTGTGTGGGAAAAGCTCTTGGCACCAAAGGGTTAAAATGTCCAGGAGAGGATGCTGCAAGCCCATGTCTCCACTGTGCCATCTTCAGGGAATCTGGCTCAGTATCTGTTCCTTCATTCTAACACTTATGGATCTTTGTAGCAGGTAAAACTAAGCCCAATTTCCTCAATCCCGTGTTAGTGTTACTAAAAAAATACCCCTAAATTAGGTCCCAAATTCCTGTGATCCTCATAGCGCTGAGCGTGGCTGAATAGCTTTCAGTAACAGCCCTGGATTTGGTGGTGTGGGGAGATTTATTTCCTGATCTTTTGCCCATCAAATCTTTTTCTGATCTTAATTGTCAATCACATCATATGATTTCTCCAGAGAAATGAAAATAGCAGCTATTTGTCTTGAAAATCCATCCTTTGATGTCAGAATTCCAGGAAATAAAACACCTTTATAGTTATGGGATCCAGACCTGTCTGACTGGGATGCATTTCCATCAAGACTTGTGTGTGTTTGTTGACTCTGGTTTTAAGACGTCCTGCACCTTTTATGGGGATTCACAATGGGGTATTCATGGCACATACATTTTTGGCAAGAACTAAAATAGCCGGGGTCATTTTCTTCAGGGACCACTTTGCCCAAAGTGTGCAAGCTCTCCCCAACCTGGAGGGGGGCTTCCAGGGCGGTGGTCCCCAGCATGAGCAATGCTGAAATAAGGGCCTGGAGGTCCAGACCTGCCCTTTGGGCACTTCAGGTGTGTTTTCTAATGGGTTGTGCATCAAAGGTGCCACTGACACATGGAGCTTCTCTCCACGCAAAGCTGTTGGGCGCAACCTCTGCCTTGAAGGCCAAGCCTTGCCCAGCCTCTGCTGGTACAATAGGAGGGCACTGTCCTTGTCCCCACCATTCCAGACTACCCTTAGATCAAGAGTTAGCCATACAACAACAACAGCTTCTCCAACCTCCTGGCAATGGCAAAATCCATTGATTTCTGCCAGCTGAGTACTGGAGAACAAAAGCCTCCCTTTCATACAGCTGTGTCCTTTGGATACGACTTTGTGTCACCAGGTCAGCTAACCATCATTGCACAGCATGTCCACCTTCATCTGGAGAAGTTATTTTTAAGAAAGACCAAATTAGCATATCAAATTTTTTGGTAAATATCAGGAGAGTGGGGTTAATTAAGAAAAACTTGGTGACTTCAACCTCATTATTTTTCCATTGTTCTCAAGGAGTTTGGAGACTTTGGCTACAGACTCCAGGATTAAACATGTGCCATGACCTGAGGGAAGGATCCTTGTTAATCTTTCTCCTAAGAACTGCTTCCTAACTATGTTGGCTGAGAGGGAGTGAGGGCTATCCTGGTTTCAGCTGGGAAAGAGTTAATTTTCTTTCTGGTGATTGCTGTGAATTGCAGAATCACAGAATGGTAGGGGTTGGAAGGGACCTTCAGAGATCATCTAGTCCAACCCTCCTGCCAGAACAGGTCCACCCAGAGCAGGTTGGACAAGAATGCATCCAGGCGGATTTTGAGTATCTCCAGAGAAGGAGACTTCACAATCTCTCAAGGAAGCCTGTTCCAGTGATGAAAGGAATGTCAATAATACCTATTGTTTTTAGTTGTTGCTAAGTGATATTTACACTGTTCAAGGACTTTTTTCATCTTCCCATGGAAGTATAGACAGAACGATGGAATGGGCAATGAAATATTCCATACCATAGACATCACGCTCAGTATATAAATGGGGATTAGCCAGGGGGTGGGAATCCACAATCACTGCTCAGAAGGGTGTGAATTCACCAGATGGTGACCCATGTCATTATAAAAATTGTTGTTATTATTTTTGTTATTTTTCCTTTTCTGTTACTGTTTCTATTAAACTGTCTTTATCTCAACCCATGAGGCTTTTTTCCCTCCCTTTCCCCTCCTTTTTCCCCTGTTTCCCCCACTCCCTTCTTTGGGGGGAAAAAGGGAGGGGTGAGCGAGCTGCTGCTTGGTTCTCATTGGTGACTTGGATTAAACCATGACAGAGGCACATATATATGTATTGATTCGTAATACCCACTGCTACCTGCTGAGGTTTTGCTTTCTAAAGCCAGGTTTGTGAACTCCGGCGATCCTTTCCAAGATGTCACTCATAATTTATCATTTGCTGTTTTTTCTAATTCCCAGTCTTTCAGCCCATCTTTTCTTTAGACATCTTTCTTTCCCCTCCTTCCAGCTGAAACTTTCAGTTTTCATTCGTTTCTTCCTCATAGATCGCTCTGGTCCCTTGTTGTGGATGACTTGGCTGTGAATCTGATTTTCCCTGTTCTTTCTTCAGACTCTTACAACTCCACCATTTACCATTAAAAAAAAAAAAAAAGTTAGTTGCAGGGCAAATTCCCCTGGTTGGCTTTGCAATGTGGATCACCTTTCCTCCCTTCCCTCCCCAAATCCTCTGATCCTCTGGTGTCTTCTCAAATTTGCAGGCTATTCCTTTTTTTTTTTTTTTTTTTTTTTCCATTCTACCAGCAATTAATCAACCAACCTGGCAACCTGGGACCAATCTAAAAATAATAATTAAAAAAAAAAAAAGAAGTAACTGAAGGAGAAATTTGCTCTTGCTCCCATTGTGTGTCTGCTTCATACTCAGACTTCTCCAAAAGCAAAGGACTCCGGGACATAAAATGCCTTTATAAAAAGCCCTCTGGTGTTCAGAGCCTGGCAGGTAGTTGGAGGAGGTGATGGCATTATTTTCAAAGTTGGCACTCCCAAGGCGACAGCTTTAATGAAGAGGAAGCTGATTTACTGCTGAGACAGCATTGTTCCCTCAAGTAAAGAAGCCAACAAGGGTCATTAGCACTTCATATATTTGGGTGAATGCCATTTATTCTGACATGACCACCTTGTGCAGGCTTCTGGGGGTTGTAGTTCAGCCCCACACACAGCTCGCTCTCAGGGGTCAGCATGGGGGATGAGCAGATGCCAAGGGGTCAGCAATGCATAAAGTGCATGCTGTATCCCCCACGGGCACTTCATCTCCATCTCACTCCCAGCTGGAGGGTACCAAGACTATCCCTGGCAAAATTTGGGGCATAGCCACTGCATCTGCACGGCCGAGCCCTACAGAGCTGCCTCTGTTGAACTCTCGCTGCCTCCAAAAGGTGTTAAATCAGTCAATTTGAAAGCCACAATCAGCTCTAAATTCATCTTCTCGGTCCACTTCATCTGGACCTCCTTTGACCCATCTTCCCCCATGCCCCACAGATAGTCTTAGAGCCTCTGCAGCTCTGTCCTGCTTCACAGTACCACTTGGTGCCAGAAAACCATGTCGATGCTCAAATCGGTCTACTTAAGGCAGCCAGGCAAATGGGGGGTAAGAAAATTTGACCCTCCTTTCCAAATCATAGAATCATCTAGGTTGGAAGAGACCCTTGGGATCATCGAGTCCAACCATCTACCCTACTCTACAAAGTCCTCCCCTACACCATATCCCTCAGCACCACATCTAATCGTCTCTTCAACACATCCAGGGATGGGGACTCAACCCCCTCCCTGGGCAGCCTATTCCAATGCCCGACCACTCTTTCTGGGAAGAATTCTTTCCTAATGTTCAGTCTAAACCTTTGTAGGCTTTGAGGCCAGAAGGGGTTGCTCACCTAGTCTACAAGAAGCAGGCGAGAGGAGAAAATCCATCCCCTGGCTCTGTGTCAGCTGGACCAGGTAGACATCTAATGGGGTTGTGAAGTCTCCAGCCATGCAGCACAGCCTTCCCAACCAGGAGTAGGAGAGGCTGAACCAAAATCCCACACCAGTCATGGCTCTGCTGGAGCCACGTTCCTTCCAGGGCATGCTCTTTTCTCTCCACCAGCCTCTCCAATGAGCTATTGAGACATCTTGGCTTGCCCAAAGCTGGCTGGCATACCCCTCGCATAGCGCTGCACCACACGGCAGTGACGGAGCTCAGGAAAAACAGGGGCTTGACCAGCTCCTCCTGTGACCTGTCTCTGATGATGAACTGCTCTCCCTAAAACATCAGCACTTTATTTTCAGGTAGTGCTCTGCTGATTTCCACCTCCTGCCAAAAAGATCACATTTTTGCCTTTGCCTGCCAAGCCGGAGATTTGAACACCGGAGAAGGCGATTATTTATTAGATGAAAAGAAAAAGAAAACTCACGACCTGTGGTTCCTTGTGGTGCCTGAGTCTGGGAACCTGCATTTGAGTGGGGAAGCAGTCAGTGGCACATCTTCCCCCTTGAGCCAACACAAGAATGGGATGATATGAATCACACAAATTCGAGCCAGCACCAAAGGTGCCTTTCCCAAGAGATCCCTTGGCCATTCGAGGACCTACCAGATCACATGGATCTTGGCTGAGACGCCTGTGTGGAAGCTGGCAGAGGTTCAGATCTCAGCTTCCCCATGGGTGTCCTGACAGCTCGGCTCTTTGGACTGTTCATTTTTCTTTGTGGCTGTCAAGAAAGTGTGAAACTTTGATCGTCAAGTGGAGTAGCCACATTTTTTCACTCTCAGAAAACATTTTTCGCTCTGAGGGTCTACAAAACCATTTCCCACTCAATCCCACTAGCTTGAAGTCAGAGGAAAAAAAAATAATAAAGTTGAAAGGTTTGGGTACGGTGTTGATCTTCTGTGAAGTCTCCAGTGTATTCTGCCCTGGAGTTTTTGGTTCAGCCCATTGCAGAGAGATGAGCCAAGCACAGGCTCAGAGCAGGATGCTCTCGGAGATGAGAGCACTGTGCTTCCCAAGCCTGGGGCTGGGCACGCAGCTGAAATTCAGAACATAAAAAGCACTAATTCCCTCACTGCAGGCATTTACACTGAAATACCGAAGAGGTTAAATGCTCTGCTTGCAGCTGCACCAGGAGTGGTGCCAATTCCCAGATTGAAATCTGGGAATAATTGATTCGTGTTTCCAGAATCATTTTTATTGAAGGGGGTGAAAAGAGAGAGATTGCTATTAAAAATTTAAACCACCAGGCTCTTAGCATACGGTTATGTTGGTGGCTGCTGTCAGTCTGCCCTGTGAGCTGCCCTGCTCTGACATTGGTGCCACCAGGCATGGGCCAAACCAGATGCTTGTGGGCCAACCAGGGAGATGGCAAGAGAGACCATTTGCTTTAAAAAAGCTTACTACTTCTAAACAGTCAATCTACCTGCCAGGTCAGGCACATTGGTGGGAAATGCACCTGAATTAGGTAAACTGCAAAAAAGAAATACAATGGGAGACACAACACAGAGAATTTTACAGTGGAGAACTGGTCTCAAAAGGGGGTTAAACAGTCCCAGGTCCGCTGCTTTCCACCAGAAGTCGGAACTGGAAGTGGGTGGCAGAGCCATCACACTGCTCTGGAGGAGATCAAAGGAGCAATGCAGCTCTGGAATTGGAGGCCAAAATTCCTCAATGTGTTTGAATTAGGCACGTAGTTTTGCAAGTTGTCTGTGGGGATGGATCTGAGCAGTGCAAGGCAGAACATCCTCTCGAACACCTTCAAGGTCGTTGCCCATTGGAGGCCAGCAAACAGCCGACAGAGCAGGGGTTTCATGTTGGATTAGCAGGAAAACAAGTTACATATTGAGCACTGAAAAAATGTTGGTGGTTTGTTTTTGCTGTCATTTTACGTTTCCAAGTTCCATTTTTAGTTTTAAAAAGAATTATTCCAGGTTTCTTTAGAATGTGAGATAATTGTATTTTTACTGCGGATGGAGAGTGCTAAAAAAAAATTAAATGCAACATCATAATTCATCTGAATTGGAATTTTTTTCCCCTGTTGATTTATGCTGGTGTTTTTGGTCAAATTTGGATTCAATTTGACTTTGATTCCACACCAAAATTTTTTTGTTGTTGTTTACTTCCTCGTTCTCAAAAATATCAGTATTTCTCACAAAATGGGCAAGAAGGCCGTTTCCTGGTCAGTGTTCTCTGAGAACCAGTAATCATTTTTATCACTGCCTCCCATAATACCGTGAATCTGAAGCTAATCTTTAAACTTTTTCTCAGGTTAGCATTTATGAACTCTCAGCAAAGAGCCACACTGGATGGTTAAGAATAAAGCATGCAGCTGTATGCCGTTTGCCTTGATCAGCCTGCAAGTTGAACATCCTGTTAAGTTGCATCTTGTGGTACATTTTCCACCATGGATGGACTTTTGGAGAACATCTCAATTCCATTTGGCTTGCATACTCTGCATTTGCATGAGTTCTGCAGGAAACATCTGGTTTGCTGCATGTCAAGATGCTCGGTAGTTCTGCAAGAAGTCTATGGCAAATGAATCCCAGAGCTTTCCTTCTCTTGGTCTGGAATTTGAGAGTGGATTTTCAAAATTGAACATAACCTTGTGCAGAGAAATCCAATTCAAACTTGTCCATGGGACTTTGGCTCCAAACTTTTCAAGAATCCATTTGGTTTCATTTGGACGTCCTTGAACTAATATTTCTCCCCAGAAGCGATCCCTCTCCTGTGCAGAGTCCAGAAGGAAATTTGATTCAACATGATCATGCATTTTGTCAGTACATCTGGCAAGTAACACGCAGTTTTATAGCCCTCAACTTGGGAGTCCATATTTGGCCACCAGGAGAGCTTTCTGAGCTTTTTATTTCATTCTTACGATTCCTTGATGAAACTCATGAACAAGAGAGATAGACTTGGCTTGAAGCTCTGGAAGGCTAGTCAGACCGTGAGAGACACATCTCATCTCCACCGTGGGGACAGGGGCTCCCTGGGAAGCATGAAAGGGCTGAAGTGAGATGTTTCAGAGACACGGTGTTCCTCTCTCTCACTAGTTGCAGTACGAGCTTCTGCCCTGGGTGGAAAACTGCTGTTTTTGGGAACGGGGCTACCACTTGGGCACGGCGGTAGGGCATGATTGAGATGATACAGCCCACGATGGAGTGTCATTTAATATCAGCTGCATTACCTGTGTCCCTGAGAAGACAATACAGCCCAGGGCAATTCTGTGAGCAGCATTTTCCGCTCACAAATGAAGACATCATTCCCTAGCCAAGAGCTACCACCGTCCTTCTACTGGGTGTTGACAATCAGATCTCAGGAACTGACGAAGAGACCCAACTGAAATAACAAACTCCCTCAGCAGGGCCCAGGCAAGCTCCCTGTTAACCGGAGCCCAACACGTTTAAAATTTATCGCTGATAATCGTTACAGCGAGCGGCGGCTGGAAACGAGCGCAGCCAAGACACAGCGTGCGGCAGCGATGCTGTAGCAGCAACACGTGCAGTGGTAGAACGTTCTCTGTGTTCAGGCAGGTTGGGACCGAAAAATATCAGCTCCTTACTTATGAGGAAAATGAAGAAAATAAAAAAAAAATTGGCACATCCTCTTCCACATCAGTTTGTGTTGGGTCACAACAACCCCAGGCAGCGCTACAGGCTTGGGGAAGAGCTGCTGGAGAGGTGCCTGGCAGAAAAGGACCTGGGGGTGTTGGTGGACTGTCGGCTGAATGTGAGCCAGCAGTGTGCCCAGGTGGCCAAAAAGGCCAACAGCATCCTGGCCTGGATCAAGAATAGTGTGGTGAGTAGGACCCGAGAAGTGATCGTCCCCCTGTACTGGGCACTGGTGAGGCCCCACCTCGAGGGCTGTGTCCAGTTTTGGGCCCCCTACCACAAGAAAGACATTGAGGTGCTGGAGCGGGTCCAGAGAAGGGCAACGGAGATGGTGAAGAGTCTGGAGCACAAGTCTTGTGAGGAGAGGCTGAGGGAACTGGGGTTGTTCAGTCTGGGGAAGAGGAGACTGAGGGGAGATCTTCTCGGTCTCTACAACTACCTGAAAGGAGGGTGTAGAGAGGTGGGGGTCGGTCTCTTCTCCCAAGTTACAGATCATAGGACAATGGGTAATGGCTTCAAGTTATGCCACGTGAAGTTCAGGTTAGATATTAGGAAATATTTCTTTACTGAAAGGGTTGTCAGGCATTAGAATGGGCTGCCCAGGGAGGTGGTTGAGGCACCATCCCTGGAGGTATTCAAGAGAGGAGTTGATATGGTGCTCAGAGATATGGATTAGTGTTGGGTGGTGTTTTGTGTGTGTGTGTTTTTTGGCTTTTTTTTTTCCTTTTTTCTTTTTGTTTTTTTTATTGGTTGGACTAGATGATCTTAAAAGGTCCCTTCCAACCTAGGTGATTGATTCTGTGATTCTGTGAAAACGCGGCACAAACCTTTCAAACCGAGGCCCACAAGGCTGCTGCGTGGGGAAGGAAATGGACTCAGCACGTGCTGGTTTGTGCTACCAAGGCAAGTGTGTTAGGAAAGCTCACTCCTTACCTCCATGAGGTCGTCCACCTTCATACTGCTGCTTGACTCTACTACAAATGACAGCAGGAGACACAAGCCAACGGAGGCTGAGGAGACACAGTAGAAAACCAGAAGTGGGGAGTGTGGAGTGGGGATATGAGGTCATCTGCGCCAACGGCGTGTTAGCTACTCACGTTAGAGCAGAGAACAAAGCCATTGACTTGATTGAACAAACTTCCAACTGGTAACGAGGCTGGTTCTTCCAGTTATTGCCTTGAAAGGGCAACATCTGGCCCAGAGTCTTCTAGAGGCCAAATCCTTCTCTGTTGCAACCTCGCCGCTGTCAGCAGAGTAACACCAGGGGTGGGTTTCTTCGTGAGAAACTAAGGCAAAGAGAGGGGCAAACAGTGCTGGGTCCTGCTTGAAAAAACTCAATTTTTTTCTGTGGAGCAATAAAGAGTGTCACACTTTTAATCGCTTTCCCATACACCAGCACTGTGCATAATAAGCAAGGGGGATTTTATTTTTTTTTTCTGTAATTAGCAGAGAAAAACCCAAAGCTGGTGTTTCCTTTCCATTTTCTGATTTATTTCCCCAGCAGCTAAGCCACCAGATCAGAGCAGAGACACTCATTCGGTGGGGAAAGTTGGGAGAACATCTACCCGGTTTCTCACCTCCCCGCTTAAAATCCAGTAAAACGTAAGAGAAAGGGAAAGGAAAAATACTACATTTTTAAAGGCACTCGGTGAGCTTCAGCCGCCGCTGTTTATTGAGCTTTCCATAGCTTGCTTCCAATTATTGTAAGGTGTCCAGAAGCTATGGCAACACAGAAATAACCTTCCAGTGCCTAAGAGAGTTGCTGGGTACAAAGGCCTTACAGTGAAGAAGAGAAACCCTGGATCAAACCTCTAGCTGGTGGCTCAAGCGGCATCCCGTACCACCCATCCCTGCTCCAGTTCACCTGAAAGTAGAGTGTAGGCAGGTGGTTCTGGGTTATTCCTGTCAATGGAGTCTACAACTCGTCAATACTGCCCGCAACGAGTCAGGATTTGCCCGGGGCGGTGGGGGATTGCTTCAACTCCAGCTTCAACCAGCTGTTGGACCAACCACTCAGCATCAGCTACTGTGCTTGCTCTGGGCTGAGACACTGCCTGGATGCTGACATTTTAACAGCACGGTCCCTTCCCCGCACATGATACGGCTTGAGGGAATAACAGGATGTATTAATGTCATTTTAGATAATAATATTCTTCTCAGAGTGGGCTTTCTGGCACCACATGTCCCTCTGCGAGAGAACTCTATCCCTATCACTCCGGCATTAGCTCTGAGCTTGAAAGCAATCCGTTTGGGCCATTAAAATGACTTGTGAAATGTGGGATAGTTATCAAGTAATTAGGACCACATTTCCTTTCTCTCCCTGCCCAGAGCTCTGCACTACGATCTCAGCTCACCTCCAGCTTCGCCTGTTGCAGACCAAAGTGAGCACCAGCTTTTTGGATGGTGTTTGTCCTCCATCCCCCTCCCTTTCTTGCTTAGCTGGCATTTGTAACCTGCAGCATTCATTTTGTGTGCAAAATATGAGAAGAGCTGAGTTTGGAGAGGTGCCAGGGAAGGTTTCCCCATTTTCCATCTTCCGTGCAACAGGAGCCATGGTGCCTCTCTGCCCCAACACTTGATGAGATAACTACAGTTGAAAGGACCGTCCAGGACTTGTCTCCCATGGCCAAGAGCGAAGCTCTTGGAAAAATCTGCTGATATGTAAAAGAGCCATATGGCCCTCCATGAGGTGGGGATTACCATGGGGCTTGGAAAACATGCCTGAGTGCCTGGCTTTGTGATGCTGCTGGGGCCTGGTGCGGGGATGAAGTCCCTGCTGGACTGCATTTCAAAGCCCTCTGCTCCTCTGCTCCAGGCTGCATTGGAGAGTGCCTCTTGCTCAAGTATCGGAGGGGCTGGGATCCCATCGTGGTCTGCAGAGTGCTTGGATGGGAAGGAAAATACCCCTCCTCACTCCCACACTCCCCCCAAACTGGAGGGTCCTGGGTTGGAGCCATGAACTGGAGCTGCTCACGCCCCTCACACGTGATCTGTCCTCTTGTGCTTTCTCCCCCCTTTTTACGCTCGCAGGTCCACTCTTCCAAGCCCAGATAATCACAGCTCAGCAGGAGCCAGCACTTGCAGCATCTCTGTGCTGGAGACGGGCCCGAGGATGTTAACGCTGCCTCTGGCAGGAGAAACGTGTGTGTGCACGTGCCTCACGGACGTTGGTGCAGGACCTTGCTCCTGGATGCATCTCTCACTGTCGGGGCTCACCCCTAGGGCCTTGGCCACTCTCTCCCCACCATAAGTCTGCCCAGGTCATCACGCTGAACGGTCCACGCTGCCAGGGCTGATGCTCAGCTCTGTCGCTCCAAGGGTTTGACCATCCTCCAGCTCTATTTTTGACCAAGGAAGTGGTCTACGTAAGCAGGCTCAACCTCTGCGTGCTATTTCCCCTTCACCCAAGCAAAGGCACTACTGCTTGCAACCAATTGTTCGTTGCCACATCATGCTCCCCTGCTGCCCGGGGAAGGGAGCAGGTCTGAGACCTCACTGTGCCTTCCCACACTGCGCCCCGCAGCTCAACTACAGCCAACCTCATCATCTAGACCCTGCCACGGGTGTCGTTCCTCCACCTCATCCTTTCTCTGGCTCTTGAAGATGCGCCCACAAGACATCTCCCCAAGGCTTTGGTGACTCCACCTTTCCCTCAGCCCCACAGGAACCCATCTTGGAGACTTTCGCTCCCCTCTTTCCTACCCTTACCTCCAGAATACTCTCTCAAGCCCTCAAGGAGGCTTATTTCTCAGCCCTGCTGGGTATGCTCCTTACCACCCTTCCATGTCTCTGCCTCCTGGCCCCGAAGCATCAATTCATTATGGAAAGCAGCAGGCCTGAGGACACCGAGTCCCAGAAGCACCTGGCTGAAGCCACTAAATGATCAGCTGGGAATGAGTCATGTTAGCAACCCAAGCCCAGGAAACCCAGCCAGATCCCTCTGCGCAGGACTGAAATAGATTGTAACTGACTGACTGATTGCAGTCTTTGGCCAAATCCTAGTGAATTAGAGTGGCTTGCAGGGGGATGCAAGGATAAGGGCTATTATTAGCGCTGCTATTTATTATTTTGGGTAGCACTCCTATTGTCTCAAGCGCTTTCCGAATTGCCGGCAAGACAGCTCCTGCCCCTAGCAGACAGGATCGTTGGGATCCAAGGGCGTGACTGGAGATGAGCTAACGAGGTGGATGTGCTAACGCTCCTTTGGCAAACTGGGCCACCAGTTTGTCCTGACCAGAGGCAGCACGGGGCCAGGAATTGCCCCACCATGGCTCTCACCGAGGAGCGGCCGCTACCGAGTCCTCCTGCGAGGTGGGAGTAGGACAAAGTGGTAGAAACTGGGGAGGAACATCTCACATAGGGTAAACGTTGGAAACATCTGGAGTATGAGGCCAGGTACGTGCGCTTAGACCCTCCCTGGAAGACAGATAAAAGTACCCCAGTCTGGGATAGCTATCACAAGCTGGAGGGGAGGTGAGCAGCTGGGGAGGTGTAAGCCAGTTTGCCCTGCAAACTTCTGCTGCGTGGTCACCAGGAGTGGAGAATTTGGTGCTGCACTGCTCAGAAAGCCCTATGCTTCTGCAGAAATCCCAGCTCCTCACTGCTGGAAAAGGCAGGGTGGAAAATATGACCCCAGCGCAACCTAAAAATTAACAACACAGAAGCTTATTTTTAGGAATCTTATTGCTCATGAGCTGGAATTTCACCCAAGTCTCGGGCTTTAGAGGGGGAGAAGGACAGCTGGCCTTTACAGGTCCTCGGATGAGCCCTGGTATCTCTCGGCTCCTCGGTGGTGGCGACATGTCTAGACACTCTGGGAAGCATTCAATCAGGAGAAGGAAGAATGGGTCCCGCTGTTAGGAACAATGCACGAGGAACAAAATGGCCCATTTTTATTCTGTGCAGCTGAATATTAGGTCACTGAAAGTTTTAGTTACAGCAAAAAATAACTCAAAAAAACAACAAAAAATTGGAAATGAGAAACTGTATCTATTTTTGGGAAATAGTTTTTTTTAAAATTTTAATAGGTTTCCTTTTCAACTCTTTTCCAGCTGATTTTTTTTTTTTTTTGTTCTTTGAGTTCTGTGATTATTGATGGCTGTAGCACTAATGTGCTCGGAAAAAGCTCATTTGAGAACCATGTTTTTTGAATTATAAAATATCTGAAAGATATTTTTCTTTTCTTCAGCCAACAATTGCCCAGTTTTCCCGAGCAGACATTATTCCGTGGCATTGGATACATCGGACCAAAAACCTGGCTTTGAAGATAAGTGGGAGAAGCCTGTTGCAGTGTGGTCGCTTCTACCATAGAGCTGTCTTCATGAACATGAAGCACCACATGATGTTTGGGGAGAGGGGAATCCAGGGACCACGTTGGTCCTGGAGGACTCACACTCACTGGCACATTGAGTGATTTCTGGTGTCACTGAAAACCCAAACCCAAACTTTTTTTTCAAAAGTGGAGTCCAGGAGTTCTGGAAAGAACTCTGTATAGACATAGATGTGGTTTGTCTATCTGGAGTGTATGTTGTGGTGGTAGTGATTTCCGCTGACCGACTTGCTATGCAACAGACTTGAGGTATTCCCAGAAAGGGGGGAGGGAAAATGTGCCAGCCAAACTATCTTCCAGACACGTCCACATCACTGCTGGAGGGATGAGGAGGTGATTCCACGTGCTATGAAAAGCCACAACCAACACAGAGTCGGACCACTGGGGAAGTGATGCAGTAGTTTTTGAATACTCGAACCAAGCAACCCTCTGCTTCCCTGGGTTACACTCCAGCCCAGCGTTGCCTTCCTGGACTTCCCCACTCAAGGGCGTGCAAACCATGCTCCATTGCTCAGTTTAGGTGTGCCCTGTTGTTTCCAAACTGGGAAATTCAACAGGACTACGCTATAGGTCAATGATGCCCAATGGCATTGGCTTCATTTTCAGCAAAGGAAGCTCGAAGCAGCCCAGTTCCCATCTGTGGTGAAATACACTCAGTGTGGAAGAAGTGCCTAACAGCGATCCAAAGACAGATTCCCATCATTACAGCTGTCAGGAGGAGAAGCTTAAGAAAAGAACTTAATAAACAGAGAAAGGACAAAAGTAGCTATTTCCTGTCAGACCTTGCAGTTTTTAGCAAACTCCTGTCTCAGAGTCAAAGCCTGGGATGCTGTGGACGTGTCTCTAGCATCTACCATCTGCTTGCAGTCCTACCTGAGTGGCTCTTCCTGCTGGAGCAGAAGTGAGACTCTGTGGCATGGGTCCTGCCAACCACCAGTGGAAGAGGGGACGTGGATCTCCCAGACTCAGCAGTTGTGGCTAGACCTTCAACCTTCTTGCACCTCTCCTCGGTGACCTCCTGGCTCTTTATGGTATAACAATGTCTACTTAAACACGCCCAAGTATCTACTGTCAGGAGCTGACAGAACTGCAGAGTATTCCAGGAAGAGCTTTCAAGGTCTTGACTAAGTGAATGGAATGAGGAGTTTCCCTGTTTGATCTGAAATCCATACTCTGCCATACGACATTTATAATTTCCCTTTACCTGAAGAGAACAAGAAATCAATATGCAGTTTAATGCGAAAAAAGTGAAATCAGAACTTTCATTTTAAGGAAAAAGCAGAAATTTCAGCTGCAATAGGACAACTTCTGTTTGAAATGCTACAGAAAACACGAGGGATGAGCAGAAACAGCAATAACAGAGTGTTTGTAGTGTTCTTCTCTTCCATAAATCTATTTAGCAGCCACCAGCTGAGTACAGTGTCTCTTGGAAGCAGATTGGGAGTCCTTCCCAGGGAGGGGAGGGGACAGAAGAGCAGTGGAGGCTGATGATTCTTTGACCTTTTGGACGGTCCTTGCTTACAGTGGGAAAGTTCATGGACAAGATAATCCCCACCAGCTCCATGTGCATGGACACTAGATCTAGAGCACTTAAGGCTACAGAGACCAGGGGTATGCGGACCTATGAAATAACAGCAAGTAGGGTTCACCTTCAAGTGGTTTCCCACAACAACTGTTTAACCAACATTTCCCATCTCTCCTCATTTTCTTGTGACCCAGGTTCAGTGCTCCACTAAAATAACCTCTGCCTTTTATCGCTGGGGAAAAAACCCAGTCTTCACAGAAACAGGGTTTCTAATCTTCACAGAGTCAGATGCTGGGGTTCCCCAAAAGTTCATAAACTGGCAGCATTAATGAGACTTTCCCACTTATTATAAAAAAAAAATTATAAAATAATAATCTGTGTGTTTATGGCAGTTGCAGATCCAGAGGCCTTTCTGGTCTCCAAATAAACTGTATTTTGTGGAGGTTTGGGGTTGGCCGTGCTATGGCATGAACTTCAGAAAGAGGAACTGATGAGGTCTTTAGCAGATACGTACAAAATAAATGGGAAAAAGACCCCAGCTCTGTGCTCTAGTTTGGAAGGAGGGGTTCTGGTCACCTCTTGGGGACCCAGCTGCTCACCTCTTTGCTGGTTCAGTGGTTGAAAGTGCCTGCAATGAGCCCTTAGGTTCACCTGGGCAGCTTTGCTTCACCTGGGATGGGGTTTCAAGAATACACTGCTATTGACAGTGATTATTTTACACCAGTAGCACTTCTGCCAAATTCCCTGTGTGTTTACAGTGAAACAAAAGAAAAAAAAAAAAGGAAAGAAAATAGCAGAGAGATTCATAAGTTGAAATAAAATGAAGCAGAAAGCTATCTAATCAAATTTTTCATAAGAGAGGGAGAAAGGGAGTCTTGTTCTTTAAAACACACAGATCTCCTGAGCTCCGTGTGTTTGGGTGTTACAGCGGTGGGATGGAGCTGTGGCTTCTTGCAAAGCAGCTTCTCAAGAGCTCTGTAGCCTGCAGACATCATTAGGAGAGGGCAATTATCAACCTTTCTGCCCAGGGAAGGAGTTGAAGCTGTCCGTGCCTTGGCAGCCACTTCATGCTCTTTCTCATGGGGGCTCTGGTATGGCAAACCCTCAGTCAGAAAACCTCCGGAGAGGTTGATGTAGGCAACTGTTTTCCAAAACTGACAAAACACACAAAATTGCGAAGGAAGGGGAAACCTACATGGATGAAAGTTTCAGAGGGAAAAAAAAATAAAAATAAGCCAACCAAATGCCAGCTGCAGAGCAGGGACACAGCATGACAGCCTGGATTCTGTCCTGGGTTTTACTGAAAATTTTCAGAGAAGGAAGAAAAACCCCAACTATTTCCCAGCTACTGAGAAAGGCTGGTGGGCTTTGCAGAGAGCATGAGGCCAGACAGGCTGTGGGGACAGAGGTCTTCAAAAGCGTTTCCTTGGATTTTTGTTTCTGAGACCAGCAAGGCTGGAGTAAGACTACACTTTGGAAGCGTATTTTGGGAATAGTCCTAGGCAGGGAGATGCCTCCAGCCTTCTGCTAAACATTTAGGAGAGAGCCCAAAAGGATTCAGAAGCAGAAAGGATCAGCCCAATGCCATGAGAGGAGCTTGGGGCAAAGCCAAAGACAGAGCTGAGCCTTTCCAGATCTCAGCCCGGATATTTAACTGTAAACCCATCCTTCTACTCCTCAGCCCAGCTTCTCTACCTGCCTAGTGTGCTCACTGCTCCAGCTGGCATTTGGGGCAAAACGCTGCTATCTGTAGCATGAATTAATTCTTCCTTCCTTTCTCTTGATGATGCTCCAAAAAAAATAATAGCAGCGATCCTTGAGCAGATAATATGGAAAGGCTAATATGGAGAAACTATTTTTAGGTCTCAAGGTATTGGATCATCTTTTGTTATGGCAACGAAACTTGTTATTCCTTGTTTCCTCTGGTCTTTTACATGCATCATAATCATCAAGGCTTCAATCCAGCTTACAATAAACATTCAAAAACCTCAGGATTTTAGAACTTATTTGTTGCGCGACTGGTAAGAACATTAAAAGAGTGAGGAAAGAATAAAGCCTGTCAAAAACCAGAGTCTCAGAATGAAGGAGGGAACTCTAGCCTGAGGAGGAACCTTGTGCCTCTGGAGAAATGGTACCTGGGACTTTGGGCGTGGAAGCTTGAGCAGGTGACATCTGGAGGTCCCTTCCAGCCTGCACGATCCTCTGTGTCTATGACACCAAAACCCCACAGCAAAGCCAGCAGATCAGGGGCTCCAAAACAACGAAATGCTGCCTGGTTTCAGTCCAAAGCAATAAATCTTTCCTTGCAGAGGTTACTCTGCGCTTGGATCAAGCTTGCAGAAAGATTTGCCAAGGTTCAGCAACAAGGTTCAGAGAAAATGCTGAAACCAGGTGTGCTGTGCCTTTTAGAGGTTTTATTGGAAAGTCCATGTACAACCACAGGAGATATCTTACCTGCAATGCCTGCTCTGAGATGGGGCAGAAGGCAGAATAGGAGCACGTGCTGTCATTTCTTCCAGCAAATTCATTGAGTAAAGCATTCAGGGGAGCTTTGTGTGCCGAGTTAACCTCTTTGACACCCGTGCTGGGGAGACAGAAACTTTGTAAAATGCACACAAAAAGCATGTCATAGAACCTTGGGTAGAGAAATCATCTTTTCCGCTGTGCAATTGTGCTGCACCTTGCAGAAGCTGCATAAATGACCAGGCATCCTGGACAAAACAGGACAACGGTCCTCAATCTGCCCTATTCACTCACAATAAAACCTCATGACTCCCTCTTTTGTTATTTCATTTTGCTAGAACATAATGTATTTTCCTTTAGCCAGCACCATTTGTAGCATCCTCTCAGCTGTTTGGACTGCAAAAAAAAAAAACCCGAGGAGAGCAGTGCTTTTGAAAATAGTTTGGGTTTCAGCATTTTTAGGACAAGGCACTTCAATTTCAAAACACATCAGTTCATTTTAGAGAAATGTGAACAGAAAACAGACAACCTGCTCTGTTTGATCTGCGCTTTAAATTTTACTGAAGAAAACAGAACCATTTTAAAGAAAGCAACTAAAGAAATTTGGAGGGAGCTGGCCAACAAACAGAAGAAAGACCAGCTATTTAAAACAGTGACAACGGAGCTCTTCAGCGCCAAAACATCAGCAATTATTGGCTCGTTCTAGGTTTTCTTTGTCTTCCCTACCTCAGCCACAAAGTGTCATGCCCAGAAGTTAACTGGAGGGAAAGAGCACTCTTGAGCTTCTGTCGCTGGGGAACGTCTGGCATTTCGGTGTTTGCTCTGTGCTCTGAAATGACACAAAAAGTTGAAATTCCAAATGAGGCTCCAGGACCATTGTCCGGAAAAAAAATAATTGTATTATATAGAAATGTCAGAACTGACACAATATGTAGGTGATTCGAAATGCTGAAGGAAGGAGTGCTGGATGGGATCTGAATGCTGAACAGGAGCTGAAATGCCCGCAAAATGCTTAGTTTCAAGTAATTCTATTTCCAAACCTGATTTCCCTGCAGGCCTCGTTCCTACAAAGAGAGCACATGACCTCTACCTTGCTGGTGGCTGGTAGCAGAGAAAGGCTGGAGGGAAGGTTCTCAATATAGTTTCTCTTTTCATCATACCTCTTCATGTAGCCCCCATAACTAGCTTGAGATGAAATATGGACTAGCTGGGCAATTTTATATCTATAGAATTGATGGGTGCTCTTCTTGGGCCCACGCAATTGTACCCGTAGATTGACACAGTTCCCATGGACTCAGCCAGTGCAAAAGCTGCTCTTTGTCTCCTGGGCATCAAGGTCCTCCCGAGACCACAGCCGTAATAAAAAAAAAAACCAAAAAACTGAGCCAGAGCTGCACTTTCCCTGAGGGAAGTTCAAGCATATTCTGAATTGATTTGAAACCAATCCAATCAAAAGAATGAAATATTCCCCAATCAGGTGAAGCTGACTAAAATGAAGTGTTTCATTTCAGGTTCATCTCCCACCACCCTTCAAAATAAAATAGAAAGGAAAAAAAAATATAAAAAGAATAAAACTGTAAGTTTTCAGCACAATCACATTTGTTCCCCATGGGAAACAGAAGATTTGTGGAAGTGGCAAGTTTCCTTGGAAAAACCTTTCTCAACGGCACTTCTCCACTGTGCACAATCTCCAAAAAGCCCATTGCTCTGATCTCGGGGCTTCACAGGAATTACTGATCAGGTGCCTCTTGTGTCTGTTCCTAAGTCAAGTTCCCTTCTCAGAGGATGTTTCCCAAAATCCATTGCAGACAACAACATGATGTCACAGAATCTCAGAATGATATGGGGTTGGAAGGGACCTCTGGAGATCATCTAGTCCTGCCAAAGCAGATCCACCCAGAGCAGGTCCCACAGGAACGTGTCCAGGTGGGGTTTGAATGTCTCCAGAGAAGGAGACTCCACCACCTCCCTGGGCAGCCTCTTCCAGGGTTCTGACACCCTCACCCCAAAGAAGTTCCTCCTCATGTTGAGGTGGAACTTCTTCTAGTCAAGTTTGTGCCCATTTCCTCTTGTCCTGTCCCTGGGCACCATTGAAAAAAGACCGGCCCCATCCTCCTGACACCCTCCCTTTAAGTATTTATCAGCATTGATCAGATCCCCCCTCAGCCTTCTCTTCTCCAGACTAAAAAGACCCAAGTCTATTAGCCTCTCCTTGTAAGGGAGATGTTCTAGTCCCCTCATCATCTTGGTACCTCTGCTTGGTAGCCCCCAGCAGTTCCCTGTCCTTCTTGAACTGGGGAGCCCAGAACTGGTCCCAGTGCTCCAGATGGGGCCTCCCCAGGGCAAAGCAGAGGGGCAGGATGACCTCTCTCGACCTGCCGGTCACACTCTTCCTGATGCACCCCAGGACACCATCGGCTTTCTTAGCCATCCTTGGACATCATGACCTTGAGCCCATGTCATACTTAAAACAGAATTCCATCAAACACAGATCCCCCCATCCCATCCCTTTTCTTATACTTGTATTTCTGCAAAAAATAATGCATGTGTATGCATACATTACAGTGTGAGTGCGTAAAATCCCATTTTTTTATTGCTAGAAAACACCACCATCTTTGGGGACTGTTGCTGCCTAGCAGGTGAAGCAGGACTTGCACAGCACGGAGACATTTTCCCTGTTACATGGGGCCGTGGCCGAGCGCTAAAATGCAGCCATCTGCACGGAGCCAGGCATGACAGCAACACACGAAGGTCCTGGAAAAGAGGAGGAAAACCTAAGGCGTTTTCCTCTTCCCTGACTGCACAGCTCGGCTTGCAGCACCACCTTAATATCTTTCCCATACTTTTTCTGACACTGCCTGGAAAATGGCTCACAATTATTAGCCCCGTGTTCTTTGCAGCAAGCTGAAATGCTGAGAAAAAAAAAAAAAAATTAGGTTTTCAGAAGGTTTTTCTGAGAGCAGAAGACATGAGTCGCTAAATGCTTTCCCCAACAACACCGAGGGATGCTCTAGGGAAACAGCAAACAGAGAGTAGGTGTGAGAGGACATCCATCAACACCCAGCCTCTGAAGCACCTTTTCTCCTCCAAAAAGCTGGCTTTCAGCAAATCCCTTACAAGGACTTTCCGTGTTATACCAGCTAGCCAAGGAGTTGTGCAATTAGATGTCAAACATGTTTGGAGAACAAAGTGTGTAAACGGGATGTAATGCAATACTACGTGTTTATTTCTGAACATGAATCCAAGCAAATCCATCCGTGGCCGCTTTGCAAGATGAATAAAATCTACCAGCTTAAGACATCTTGCAGTATTTCTTCTCCCTCTTCTTTCGCTAAAGAACCGGGATGAAATGTTTTTAATAAAATGCTTTTTTAAAAAATACATATATATATCAAAGTTCAAATAAATCTTTACTATAATCAGAAGAATGCAGAGAATTGTAAAAGTTTAGAAGGGGTCACTTCTGACTGGCCCCAACTCCATAAAGTACAGTTTGATGTCTTGTAGTTTATAGCTGTACAAAGCCCAGCTCTTCTGCATTCAGATTGGCTGTTAATGTTGTAATGATGTTTAACTGCTGACAAATGAATTACAGGTGGGGAGTGCATTGCCCATTTAAGACAAGGACTGCTTAAGTTAAAAAATCTGTCATTTTTATTTGGTTGCTTTTTTAAATGTTTCTTTTTAATTCCCTCAAGCAAACAGATTAAGGAACATCATAGCCTGTCAAGTAATGTATGTTTGTAAAAACACCACATCTCTTTGATGCATCTATCATGGGCTGGAGAGGAGAGGGAGAGGTTTTCTTTCACTTGCAGTGTAGCTTCTTTTTATTTTTTGCCACTAATTATGGAATTTCTCATTAAAATAACAAGAAGCACGTCTGGCTGGGATTCCAGCACATGTTTTCACTTTTGAAAACCAATGGGAACCGTATGCTTTCTTCCTTCTTCCATGTCCCATGCAGCAATGGCAGCGCAGAGGCCAGCATTAGCATCCATGCCGTGTTCCACCAGACCCTTGGCCAAGCATCAAGAGAAGACAGTCTCCCAGAGGTAAACCCAGCTCGCACTGGGCACAAGGGGGATGCTGCGTTCACCAACTAATTTTAAACTTTTAAAATTCATGCCAAGTTTTTGGACCTGGTTTTTATTCATTTCCCTTCTTGGGCCTTCCTCCTCTCCTCTTCCTCTCCCTCCTTGTCCTGTTGCATTTTTTTTTCTCGTGGCAAAACTAGCTCACGCAGACCTGGGGCGGTTATTTATAAACTCCTCGAACGCCAAAGCGCCACGAACAACCGTTTCCCTTCGGTTTACAGGAAAATTCAAAGTGCTCTGAAACATATTTTCGACATCACTCATCACTTTGAAGATGCGTCCAAGCTTTTGTTC
>JAHREE010150015.1:28637-41966 GCA_033628505.1 Tringa tobata | reverse complement strand
TAATCATCTTTGTGGCCCTTTGCTGTACCCTCTCCAGCAGTTCCCTGTCCTTCTGGAACTGGGGAGCCCAGAACTGGTCCCAATGCTCCAGATGGGGCCTCCCCAGGGCAGAGCAGAGGGGGAGAATGACCTCTCTCGACCTGCTGGCCATGCTCTTCCTCATGCCCCCCAGGATGCCATTGGCCTTCTTGGCCACAAGGGCACATTGTTGGCTCATGGTCATCCTGTTGTCCACAAGAACTTCCAGGTTTGTGTTACATGCAGTTCAGAAGTGCTAAAACAACTCCTGAAAGAGCTGTTTTAGTTGATTTTGATGTTGTCAAATCTCACTGCACCAAAAGTGTTGAGCTGCTGTTGAGCTGTTGAGTGTTTGGCTATTCCTATGAAAAAAAACCTCTGTTCCTAATACACAGTAGGGTAGTGTCAGCCATGGTGGGCCCTGCTGGAGTCCTGCTCCCTTGAACCTCCTGTCTTTGCCAGGCACCGATTCCCCTTGCGGGGTGAGAGGAGGACTTGCTGTCCTTGTTCCTCACTATTGAGGACAGCATTCAAGAGGTCTGCTGTTCATCAGCCTTGCCCCACTGCAGCTAAGATCAAGTGGTTTTGGAAAATATGAAGACCATTGAACCAGCCCTCTGAGCAGGCAGTGAGTCTCCACCATAAGAAAACCACAAACAAAATCAAAGCAAACAATGCACAGCCCTCTGACCAGGGGCTGGAAGTATTTCTGTGAAGAAATTTGGAGCTTCATTGAAATGGAGAAATTCTGATCACCATGAAGAGGTGGCTGGGAAAGCAACTGGATGGTACCTTTTCACGGTGTCACCTTGTTCCCATGGTGACTCATGGTACTCTGTCCCCACCACTTGGCACCATCTCTGTGGCTTCCTGTTACCTTGGTGGCCTCTCAGATCTAGGCAGATCAGCAGATCCATAGCCATCTCTGAAGTCCTCTAGGGTTGTGGGAGCCACATTTGACTTTTCCATGAGCGACGTGGCACAGCGTACACGCAAACACAGGAGAAGCAAGCCTTCCCTGGGATACCAAAAGCATCTGCAGCCCTTCAGTAAGCACACCTCGGCCTGTGTCAAAGTTCTGGTGCTGTGTGGGCACAGACGAATTCCCAAGGACAGCTGAGAGACCAGCAATGTCCCTTCCTGGCACCCCTTCTTGGGATGGGAGGGCAAAGCCTGTAGGGTCTTTCCCAGCACTACAAAGTTAGAGCTGCAGGGTCATAATCAGAGCTGTAAGATTAATTAGCCGTGGTGAGTCTTGCTGCAAGAAACAATGCAAAAAACTCGAATTGCTCCTTCTGTTTTTCAGAGGAAAAAACAACTGTCAGGACAGCCCTGCCTGCCCAGCTTTGCGTTCCCTCTCCTCCCTGAGCACCTCCAGCTTTATCCCCAGACCCGCAACGCTATGGGAAGCCAAGATGCAGGGTGAGAGGCTGGGGCTGGTGGAACCCCATGGCTGCAGGACTTCACCCAGCCTGTTGTGTTGCCGTGACAGAGGGCAGGCAAGCTCCACGCGGGCTGCAAGTCAAGCTGCGTCATTCCTCAGGACACCGCAGTCTTCCTGATTGCATGACCTCACCGCAGCGCTGAAATCTTCACAATTTATGGGGACTTTCATGCAGCTGGCTCTTGTACAAGGTTCCTTTTCTTTTATATATTTATTTCACATATTACATGACTTTTTGCATTATCTTTTTTTTTAAATGAATGGCTCCCTTTCTCATATTGCAATGTTTTTTGGGTTTTTTTTTTTGGGGGTTTCTTTTTGCAATGTGTCTGAGTAACCATGGGCGAAACGCTCCTCTTTGGAACAAAGAGAAAAAAACATCCCATGCCAGTCAAAGGCTCTGCAGCACGTCTGGGAACATCTCTTTTCCCGGGAACCAAGGAGGCTTTTCAGATATACTTGCTGGACCACGCACCATAATGGCAACACACACACCCAGGCTTGACAGCAATGCGACAGCGGGGTTGTGGTACGAGTTGGGCTGCATTTCTGTTGCATTGTCTTGCTTCTGACCTGCTAGGAGTTTGGCATCTCCTACACCATCACTGCACATGGATTCTTGTGCCTGGCTGAGCCCTGAGCACGTCTCATGGGCATGACTGGAGGACACAGCCTGCCCAAGTCCACCTGCACACCCCGATGGAGAGGTATCTTTCAGCAAGCACTGCTGGCTAGAGATGGGGGAAGAAGTGGATCTTTAACTTCACCCTGCCCAGTGACTCTTTTCAGAAATACTCATTTTCTGCATTTCTGTTGTTTAAGGGAGTAAGTCAAGCGTTGAGCTGCTTAGCCCTTTCAAACAGTTGTGGCTGCAAGGCCACCAAAAAGGAATACTCAGATGCAGGAGGAATCTGAAAAGATACTTCATGCATTGGCTGTAGCTGTGCAATAGCTGCCAAGAGAGTGATTTTGGGTTCAGAACACCTGAATTCCACACAATTCAGGCCTAAAGCTCCAGGTCTGCATACCTCATCTGTAAGAAAAAGAGGAAAACATCTAGAGGTTTGCAGAAATAATAAAGATGAACACATACAGGTCCTGGGACACATCAAGGCATTATTCTTAGAGCAGTTCCCAGCATGGTTTCTGCTTGATTTCTTACATGATAATTTGCAACTTCCAAGCCATATCAAAGTCCCAAAGTGTTTAAGAACAGAAAATCCACGGAAGACAGGAACTGTAGACTTCTGTGCAGTATTAAATGCTTTTTCTTTTTTTCATCCAATATCTTGCCAATACTGACATCTGATTCTGAATCTTATTTTCAATCCTGAGTCTACCAGCTCATCCTGGGTATTAAGTGTAGTCTCCCTAAGGACCATATCTGCTCATTATGCTACTGCAAGCAGCAGGAGATGCAAGAGTTTTGTACCCATAAAGGAAGAAATTTTTAATAAACAGATCCTGGATATTTTCTGCTCCTAAAAAAAAACAGGAATAATGCTGTGCATTTCTGAGTGTCATCTCTAGGATCTTCCTTCCTTAATTACTCTACCTGTCTCCACTGACAGGTCCATCCTGGGCCATCAAACACTGTGATCAGTTACCGTTTGCAAGTGCTAGGCCTGCTGTCCACAAATAAGTTATTAAATTGTTAGTTTTGTTTTGTTTTTTAATTAATGAGTTTTAATTTTATGGACCGATAAAAGCTATAAAGACACCTAATTGAAAAGCTCTCCACATGGATGAGACTAGCTTGTCAACCAGGAGCCATCACCATTAGCTGAGTGGGAGATTTGGGTGGATCATTCTCATTAAAGCTAATGCAAGTCACATGTGGCAGGACAGTACACTTCAGAAGAGCTGGGCTAAAGAGTATGTGCAGTGAAAAAGAAGTGGGATACTTGGATGAAGACTAGGATTTGATGATCTTTAGATTAAATAAAGCTTTTCCCACAGGCGTCCCACAGCTTCTAGGACATGGTCGAGGAACTCAACAGAACAGCAAATATTTAATGCGCTCCTTGTACCTCCCTTCTCCCCTGATGCTCTGGGCAACAGATGACCATTATCTGCCACGTGTAGTTGGTGATACCTGGAAGCTTAGGCCGTCATGGCAGAAGGTGTACAAACACATCAATTGACCCCAGCCCCAGGGTGTTCATAGTCTGACATGGGGGAAGATGCAAGAAAAATGGAGGGGTAAAGGTGGCAAAGAGAAAACAATGGCCAGCAAAAACCCAACAGCTAACAAACCCAGGTATCAGCAGCAGTTTTGTTAATTACACTTCACTGCTATCACGCCAAGGGCCCGTTTTAAGGAGAAAATTTGGAGAAGGACAGCAGGTATGATCATTGCAGGGTTTCCCATCAGTGTGAGGAAATTCTGAAATGTCCTCTTTCCCCTCCACAAAGTTTAGACAGGGTAGAATTAGTGACTTTTTGCCTTTCATTCCAGATTTTCAAGCTTCCATTGGTCCCATCACAGGGACAGCTGCTACCAGGCATCTGTCAGGCCCAAAACATAGCCAGTCTTGCATGCAACATCCGTGCACAGCCACAGCACGTCCAGGGCACTCTAGCACGATGGCCTAAAATGGGCAGTATCCCTGAAAACCCACTCGTCCATGGTATCAGACCCAAATGCAAACAGGGCGAGTCACAACCATGCCAAGCTGCACCCTCTCCTCCTCAGCACAGGTGAAGAAAACCAGGATACTCCCAGTTGCACATAATAATAAGAAAATCGCAGGGAAGCCCCAGCTCTGATGAGGACCCCACGTGGCTGGGAACTGTCCAGATGCAGGGCAAGAGTGCTTTGAAGCCCTGAAGAGCTTCAACTCAAGATAAGAGACAAGGTCTTTCTGTTCGTAGATGGAGAGTGAAAGCAGACACATTAGGAGTGCCATTTTTGGAAGGACCCCGCTGCAGAAAGCTGGCAAGGAGAGGTCTGGAGAACCCCTGACTTGGCTGCAGCCACACAAGAAGGCAGGAGCAAAGCAGAGACTTGCCCTCATACCTCCTCATACCACTTTGGCTGCCATATATTGCTCTCCTGAGGATCCCACTTGACTGGTGTATGCGCAGAGTCAAGCAGGGGTGACACACATGGCCGTCCCTTTGCCACTGCTCTAATCCACAAGTTTGTCTTTGCAGAAGTGCAGGAAGCCGAAGGCAAAGCCACAGACTTCTGTCCTGCATTTGGCTTCATCTCTCACCCACGAAAAGAGACATGCTGTCCTTCTCATGGCTCCTTGTGTCAATCCCATCAAAGCCTTGCCAGCTGACCCAGTGCTTTCTGTCTCCTAGATGCTGAATGTTGTTTTTTCCTGTGCTTCAGTTTATTCTCAATCATGTCACTGGAAAGGACAATCAAAGCTGAACGACCTCTACTGTTTTCCCTCAAATAGTTTCCCCAAGTCAGAACAAAAAGGTAATCAAAGTGACATTTGCTGCTGGCTTAGGTAAGTGTCCCAAACTGCAATCAGTTCCAAAAAGTTCTATGTTAAAACTCTTCCAAATGCATTGGAAACATCTTTTCATCCCTAAAATAAATGTAGCTTCTGATGAAAAGGAGACTGCAGCCTGCCTACCACCATAAGCTTTTGCTCCTGGGGAGATGTCTTTTTCCCAAGGGAGACCATGGAATCAGAACTGTGGTGGAAAACTGGCACGCTGACAGTCAAAGTAATTAATCCTGTCCTAGAACAAATTCTTGGTAAATGGTGTAATGAGCCAGCTAAACATGTTGTCTACAGAGGAAACAATAAAAAAAAAAAGTAAAAAAAAAAAAAAAGTTGCAAAACAGATTCTCTTGCAAAATCCTTGCTCAAGAACTCCAAACCTGCAACGATATTTGGCTCACACCACAAAAAAAAAGGTACCCCTGTCTTTATCTTTCACTCCACGCTACCCATGTTGCCAAGTATTTTAAAACCTCACAGCAGTAAGTTTCTTATGTCTCCTGGACTGACTGCAGGTTGGGGGAATGTGGAGAGGAGGCAGGGAAGAGAAGCAATTAGGCCGGCAGATGCCTAAATGCTATTTGCTCTGCGTATACCTCAACCACAGTCGAATTTCACCCTTGGAGCAAGACTCCCTCTGATAGCTTCTCCAGCTGCTTTGCATCTAAGAGCTCCCCAGCAGAGGCACCAGGTGTCCTACCCTGGGTAGTCCGTGCACACCATGCTTTTAAAACCCAAGAATACAAAAAAAGCCATCCACCATGCTTTTAGAACCCAAGTATACAAAAAAACCCAAGAGAGCCAGCCACAGTCCATCAGGTGCTACCTGGGGAAAATGGCTTCAGCACACACCGCAGACGCCAAGCTGCCTCTTCCCAAGGTCTCACAGTTCAGAGCCTGTGCTGAGTACCTTCCTACCCACTTCCCATTTCACCAGCCAAAAAAAAAAGGGATGCACCTGTTTTTATTCACTTCAACGTGCCTGAGAGTCTACTGGCAGTTGCCTCCCTCGCTGTTGCCATCGGAGCCGGGGGCTGCAAGGTGAGGTTTGCAGCAGATGATACATCAGGGAGTCAAACTGGAACCACGTGGATAAAGCAAGAGAAAAATGGAAGGTAAATTTTGTGGCTATTCAAGCCGGACCCTTCGCTACTGCTTTCGTTTCTCACGGTCCCGCTCTGCTCCAAACCACCCTTCCAGCATCATTTTCCTTCTTCCATGAGGTTGCTGTTCACTGTAACACTCCCATTTCTGTGATGGGACTGACTGGTGCATCCTTGCAGAGGATGGTGACCACTGGACAGACTGAAGAATGGCAAGAAAGCAAGGAAAGCTCCTTCTGCAGTACGGGACAAGTGGCTCTAATGTTTTCCCTCCTCTTTATTTTTTTTTTTTTTGCTTACAAAACCCTGAATGCAGCTTCATCACTGCAGCCTGTGCCATCCATTGCTGAGGGAAGCCAGGCCTGGACACTGCAGATTAAACCCAATGGAGATAGTAGCACTGATATTAATGAGTGGTTAATCAAGCCCAAGAATCCAGCCCTACTTTACCCAGACCAGAGGCAACACTCACAGGAAACCAAAACAGATTTTCCTCCCTCTTGCCCTCTGCTCCCTTTGTTTTAGCTCCACAGGGAGAGCAAAAGACCTTTAGGAATAAACTAACAAAACTGCTCTTGGGTACAGAAGACAATTTGTGGTGACAGGACAAGGGGGAACGGTTTTAAATTGGAAGAGGAGAGATTTAGATTAGATACCAGGAAGAAATTCTTTGCTGTGAGGGTGGTGAGACCCTGGCCCAGGTTGCCCAGAGAAGCTGTGGCTGCCCCATCCCTGGAGGGGTTCAAGGCCAGGCTGGATGGGGCTTGGAGCAACCTGGTCTGGTGGGAGGTGTCCCTGCCCATGGCCAGGGGGTTGGAACTGGATGATCTTTAAGGTCCCTTCCAACTCTAACCGTTCTATGATTCTTCATATAATCAGTAGGAAAAAGAGTGTCCAAAACCTGCCCAGGCATCATGTGGTACAAGCCAAATACTCCTGTTGGTCTTAAGCGTTACTCTAAACTTGAAACAAGAGGAATACTCAATGGTCTCAGAGGTCCTTTCCAACCGTGATGATTCTGTGATTCTGTGAATAGCACCGTTTTCAGCATAACAGCTGGATAGATGCAACTGACACAGTTGTATCTATGTTAGTCATGGTACAAGAGCTAGAGGAAAGCTAGCTTGGACCCTGGTCCTGATTTCCTGCATGGGGCTGGACACTGGCAGATGCACCATCTTAAGAAAATCAAACAGCTTTTTACATCTGAACTGAAGAAGTGCAACAGACCCTTTCAGTCACCACTTTCTAGGGCTGCTTTAAACTTTTTAAGGGGACGCAAAGCAGTAAGAACAATTTTAAAAGCCACAAGAGACTGGAAGCCTGGAAATCTAGTGTCCCTGCTGCATTTTCGTTTTCTCCTTTTTCTGTTTTCTTTTAAAAGACTTGAAAGGACCCAGCAGAACAGACTCCCTTCATGAGCCGTGGGTGACCCTGCTCCACCGGGTGCAAGTCAGTTGCATGACTAGTATCTTTAGTTGAGTTGTCACATCTTGGATGCTAGCCGAAATTCACACCAGCAAGTTTCTGGAAGAGCCACAAAGTGACCCGTGGTCTCCCAAATCCCAAACCAGCATCACTGCACCATTTCCCCTACTTGGAGCCCATGTTCCTTCGTTCACGTAGAAGAAATGGGCTGACCTGCCTGCTCCCTTCTCAACCCACCAGGCTTCCAAGCAGAAGGTCTGATGAGAGTGACTGTCCCTCCAACTTTAAGCTTTCTTTCACTGTTTACATTAGTCTCTTTCAAACCATGAAGTTGAGATTTAGTACGCAATTTCCTACTCTACCATGGGCATTCACAGTGACAAGAAGGTTGGTTACAAACATGGGGTTTCAGTTTAGCTTAAGAGAACATTTCAGGAGTTGGTTGCAGGGTGGAGAAGGAGAAATAATTTTGGGATTCCACAGATTTTTCTCTGCCCTCAGAAAACATATTATTATTCACCCACTGTTGTAAGATTTCCCTTTTAAAATTCACTGAGATTTTGAGCAGCTCCAACTGCAACAGTTCCGTTGTTCAGCTACTAAAAAGGTGCTTTTGGCAGGTAACCAGTGGCAAGAAAAAATAAGGGAAGGTATGACCAGGAAAAATTTAACAAACAACTGACTGGCCCTGCACATGAGAGGATGGCAAGTAAAGCCTCTGATATGCTGGAATTTGGTTCTTCCATGTTCTGTTGGGCAACTTTTCCAGCAGAAGTTGTGTGGGGGACGAGACAAGTCAGGAAGCTTTAAAAAGCAAGAGGTCTTCACTGGCAACAAGGAAGAGCTACTCTGTTGTACAAACACTCACAAAATCCTCCAAACTCCATCCCCATTTGCCCAAATTTTAGCTGACGGATGGTCGATTCTAGCTTTCCTTCTATTTTTATGGGAAGGTGGCCTATGCACATCTGGTGAACAAGCAGTGCAACTCCTACTATGAACTTGCCTCCTCCTCTTCATCGTGCTCCTGATAGGTGTCACAACCCCCAAAACCCCCAAACTAGGGCTGGAAGTCCCAGGACACATTCTCGCTTTCTCCATGTTCTAAACCCATAACTTGGTTTTTCATACATGAACCTGATGGTTCCTGCAGGGGGAACAAAAAAAAAAGGAAAGCTATAAAAAAGAGATCAGGTCATGAATCAATGTGAAGGGCTTGGGATAGCTTCTTATTCTGAAGTGAAGAGCAAGTACAAATTTAAACTAACTTGGCTTTACTCTTTCCTTTCTGTCATGTGCTGTCATCTTTAGCTTCAAAGAGTTTCCTGAGCAGTGAAAAGGAAACATAAGGACTTCATGTAAAAGTTACAAAAAAACAGAATTGGAAATAATGGAGGTCTAGTTTTTCAGTACAAAGATGGGTCCAACCTGCATGGCAAAGCCATTTTCCTGACTCTGAAGTGTGGACTAGCCACATAAGACTGAAAACCTTGGCTGAAAGGCCAGACGCAACTTTCTTGTAAGAGTCATCCTTCACTGGCCACAAGACTTAAACCCAGATTTTGTGGGTCTTGTGTGTCTAACATACATTTGAGGAGAATGATAGGCTGTAGCTCAAGTAACCACGACTGTACGAGCTGTAAAGCCCCCTGGTCTTAGCCTCCAGCAGTTAGCTAAGAAAGAGACATCATCTATGAAGGGAACACGGGAGGCATCTAGAATGGTTGTCCACCCAGCCACAGTCCTATGAAACAAGAGTGGCCTTTCAGCCAGACTTCAAAGACTGCACTTATCACAAAAGGTTTTCTTAAGAGGATCCCTTCTCCAGGGAATATAGTGTCCTGCCCAAATCAGAACTCAGAAAGATGTGGAAGAAGCCAAGGTATCAACTGGAGTCAGAGCACCTCACAATGTGTCTCATTTCATACTTTTATGTACATGAGGAGCATCAGAGCACTTCATTTCGTATTTTTAATTGTGGTAGGATTCCCATCACACATCTCTCATTTGTTTTTTTTTTGTTTTTTTTTTACTCCCACCTGCCTTTTATTTTATTTCTGGCTCTTTATGGCATCCCTTTCCAGCTGCTTACTATTATCACCTACGACTCTAATCCCTCCTAAACTGCTCACATAATCACCCTTTATTTGGGAACCTAGATTCATACCCTTTGATCCACAGGTTGTGCTTGTATTTCCTGATCTCAATTTGTTCCAGGGCATCCAATGGTTTCCAACATCCTGGAGCCCTTATTTGCTTTCACCTGTCCTTCTTTGGCACAGGACGGGAATGAAGAAAATAATTAGCACCAGAGCACACATGATTTATCTAACCTCTTTGCTCGGAGATGGGCTGCAGTTTGCATGACCAAGGTGTCATTTGAATTTGCCGGATTCCATCTCACACGTTATGGATGGGCTACAGCAGCAGTTCTGGTTGAGTTGCTGTGCATCTTCTTACCATCTCAGCTGGCCCAAATACATGGAGTGGTCTGAAACTCACTCCCAAATAACTTGGTGTGCAGAGGTTTGGCCATGTCAGAGTGAGCATGAACCAGGGTGAAGTATTTTGGTGTTAGGAAGGAGTGCTCTGGGCTCCACGTGCCAAGTTTTTCTTTCCCTGCTTCTCCTGGCAACACTTGCCTGTGACACCAGTCCTGCCCACAGCTGACTCGCATGCTTTGGGTAAACAGCTGTACTTACACCATCAAAACTCATTTGTTCCAACTTCAGACAGGCTCAAGACATGCACTTTGCTTTCTGGCTCAGCCAGAGCATTCTGATGGAGCACTTACCCATACTCTTGTTGCTTTCCCACCCCATCCTGCTGTCACCAAGATCTCAAAGATGCCAGTGGGCAAGGTTATCTGCCTTTTGGGTCAAAATTTCCACTTTCAGCCTTTCATTTAGAAAATTTCTTTGTTTCATTGGTCATAGCCAAACAGACCACTGTGGCAACCTGCCCTGGTCTTATGCATCACACAAAACAGAGGACTTCCCTGGATTGACACAACCGTTTACATCTGATTGCACATACAAGCCAGGAAGGCATCAGAGATATGACAATATCAGTGCAAGCATTGACTCATCATGTGTGGTCTCTGCATGATGCTAATAAATTACAGGCAAATGGAACTGCAGTAAAAAAACATACCTGATGATATGTGAATATGATGTAAATATTGCCAAGGATGTTTCCAATCATAATTTAACAGACTCCTCAAGAGAAAAGACAGAAGAGTGAAAGGTCCAGCATGCAGGGAATCTTCTTTAGGCACCAACAGGGTAAGCAATCTTACATTAACTTATGCATGTGCCAAGAGCTCCTGAACAGATGCAAAGCAGGTTAGCCAAAGCTGCAGCTCAACAAAGTCCACTACACTAACTAATCGTAAATGGAACTGAGAAGGAGATGAATCCCTAAGACTCAACAGAACTCTACTGATGGTTCCTGTGGCTTCTGCCCCTCTGGCTGGCAAGGAGCCAGATCAGATACATCTTAAAGGTTGAATTTCCTTGATGATGCCTTCTCCCTGTAATTGCTTTCAAATCTGTAGTCGAGAGCTTCGTCTTTCTTTTGAGTATTACTCTTCCTCCTCTTTTCTCTCCCCGTGGAAAGTTTACCTAGTGCTAAAGTGCACTAAGATGAACCTGAAAAAAACAAGGCATATTGCTTCCCACATCCAAATGAAGCAATCTCGATGCAATCCAGAAGCAGCATGGGAATTGTGAGAACAGGAATTACCTTTCTCACTATAGAAACAGTAGACTTATACTGAGAGTTTTTTCATGAGATGATACATCCCTATGTCTTCACCATCTGCATAAAATTCTCTCATATATCCGAAATTATCTCCCTAAAGAGGTATTTATAGATTGGGAGGAAGTCAGCAATTGCTCTTCTTCCAAGGAAAGTCTGTTCCGTCCATCTTCCCGTACCCTCTCTCTTTTATTGCATGTTGAAGTGAGAGTGGAATCTTGCTGCTGATACTATATGAAAAAATTTGTCAAAGGGACCATTTTTAAATAACAGGTGGAGATCGACAAAGATCCTTCAATGTGGCCTGAATTCGATCCCAACAGATACCCTAAAAGGAAGCATTGTTAGCTAAACACCAACTGGAATATAAATTGTTAAAGACCAAGAAAGTTCTGAATTTGGCGAAATTGTTTTTCAGAGATGGTTCTAGTTGGGATTCTCTAAACATTTGAATTTTGCAACATGCAGATATTTGTTTTTAAGAGGGGAATTTCTATTAGTCATTAACGTTAACATTTTTCTATGATTAGGTCAACAATACAAATAGTTGTTTTCAGATCTGACACAACACAAGATTATATCAGTTTCAGCTGATCTTCTGACAAATTGCTTTAAATGACAAATTTTTAAAGGAAACAGAACTGGATTTTGACTGGGTCATTCACGATTCATCCGCCTGATTCACTCCCACGTCCAGTTCCTTAAGCTACTGGGATACATCCCACCTCTCAAGAAAGAGATATGTCCTTTCTCCTTTCAAAGGATATGAATCAGCTTGGCTTGTCAGAATTTCACCTTCTACTGTAAATTACTAAAATGCATACATGCAGCTATGAAGGTAGCTCAGTGCAGGTTTAGGTTATGGGGGGAAGAGGTGGGGAACGGAGTATAAGTCCTCTGCACTAGCTTCAATCATGGCTTCTGTGAGACGTGAAGGATACTGGAGGCTCAAAGGAGGAGAGGAAAACACACAGGAACTTCTCGTTGGCAGAACTCTACCTCTTAGGAGCAAAGCACAGGTCAGAGAAACCCCAGTACTGGCAAGACTTCTTCTGTTACGTGAGTCTGTCAGGCAAGGAGAGTCATCGTTATCTTCCAGCATCCACAAAGGTGATTCAAACTCATTCTCAAAGAGCATCCCTCCCACGGGCTGTGGTTAGATCCCACCGCATACATCCCGGAGACTCAGCCAAGACCACAAGCCCAGAGCCACCCCACACTGTCTTGGCACCCTGTCCAAGGTATTGTCGGATGTCTTTTTCATTAAGAAGCTTTATTAGGTGGTTCAGAGTTTGTTTTTTTCCAAACCAAGGGATGGGTACTGTTTTAAAGCCACTGCAGGAGGGTGTAGCAGGCACGTAGCCACTGCTTGTGCACCAGTGGTGGAGCTTCAGGTGGGTATTCATGTAAGCTGCCTCTCGTCCTACCACCTTTTAATTTTGCACGAGAGAAACAGCTGCAAAAAGATGTTTGTGGTCCCTGAACAGGAGCTGTGTACACCACAGGGAAATTAAAGCAGGCCCTTCCCCTGCCGGCTTTCAACTCATGACATAGTTTCTCTAATTTTCTAGTAAAGTCCTCTGTGGACAGACAAAATCAAAAGTTTTCACAGAGGGAAGGAGGAAACTGAAGCCGCCAAGAGAAACAAAGCCTCCTGTTATTCTTCTGGTTTGCTCTGCAGAGTGTCTGCAAGCGTAGTGAGCATCAGAAAGGCAAAAGGGTAAAGTTTTACCAAAAATATTCCTTACACCAGCTGCCATGGCACATTCTGCACAGCTACAGGAGAAACACTTGGATGTGCCCTGCCCACAGGACACAAAGTTGTTAGTAAAACATGTTTTGCTGAGGCTGTATTATCTCCAGCAGTGTCTGAACAAGAAAGAACCCAACTTGATTAAGCTGCATGAAGGCTTGCAATCAAAGACCTGCTCTGACACAAAAGTAACAACAACAAGAAAAAGATGCAGATTGAGAATAATTTATAGAGAAATAAGAGAGAGGTAAAGGAAATGCTGTCTTACCATGAAGACCATCAGCTGAGAACTCACAGAGGTGCCACAGGAGACTTAGCCTGGGTTCAAGACACTGGTATGCATGCCCTTGAGTTTGTCTC
>JAHREE010150015.1:0-18689 GCA_033628505.1 Tringa tobata | reverse complement strand
ACCCGTAGAGAGCAGGTTTTCCCAGCCTCTATTATTAGACCATCCTCACTGCCCTTATCCAGGCTCCTGCCACTTTGAAACTACCCTAATAGCATATTCTTCTGGGGGCTACAGCTCAATTTTGTCCAGGGTTACCCTCCCTGAGGCAGTGCAGTCTGCTTTTACTCACAGATTAATTCACGTGATGCTCACGTACAAAGAGCTGCACAACTTTTGTGAGTTGTACTGATGAGTCCTAACCCTAACCCTGTCGATAGCACTATTTTCTTACAAATCTAAACCAATTTAACTCGTTCACTGTCACAACACTGCCCACGCAGCCCAAGGAAGCACTTCTCTACAAATTGAACTTAAATATACCTGATTTCTCTTTTCCCTGGAAATGGTCACACCCAACAGAACCAGTTGTTAAGCAGTGATTTGTTTGCCACATTGACGTAAGTAAGAGTAAAGCCAGGCAATCGCAAATACACCGGTTTAGTAAAATGCTGCCTCCTGGCAAAGTGTGCTGTTTGGCTGTGGAGTCACTACTAGACAGATGTGAACTGAAAAAAAGCCAGTTGGTCAGATAACAAGAGCTCAACTCCTAATCCCATCATTAATGAACAAGTAAGTAAGGAATGAATCGCTTCTACCTCTCTGGCTTAGTTTCCCTACTAATGAAAATTAATAACCTTTTTCTTTTTTCTTTTCTTTTTTTTTTTTTTAAATAAAATTTATCTGCTTCGCAATGATGTTCTCCAGACTGATTAATGAGGTGTTTTTCTGTGAAACAAGGCAAAAGGGTGCTGGTCCTGGGAACAGGCTTGAGGAGATGCTGCTGAAGAAGTGCATATTGTCAGGGGTGACGCAGCAGAGAGGCCGAAGATTTGTTTTGCTGCTTTGCAGCCTCAGGGCATTATATTGCTGCTTCCCACCCAGTAATTTTCCCTTTTTTGGATTGATTTTGCCAAAACCAATTTGGGGATTCTTCAAATAGGTACCTCTCGCAGCATAATGAGAAATGCTGTTTAATGAGACTAACTCTGTAAGGGCTAGCCTCTGCCTCGAAAGCTCCGTGAAGTACAACGAACAACTTGCTGCTCCACTAATTAGATGTATATTTTCCAGGAAATGGGTGCATACATTCAGATGTACGCAGACATTCGCTCTAACATTGGCTTCTTTCTGCTCTGACTCCAGCACAACAGCTCAACCCCTCTTGGAAGGAGTTCACACAACAGCACAAAGGGAATATTGCGAACTTCCGCGGGAGCTTCGCACGACTGATGGGGCTTGCTGTAGGAAGGGAAAGCACACATGTACCCAAGCCTTCTGAAGGTTCAGCCGTGTTTTCCGAGCCACAGTAACGAATCCTGGTATAAATTAACATTTTCCATTCCCAGATGTTCGTTCCGCCTTGTTGCGACACCTCTTACCTAGTTTCGGGCTGACCTTGCACTGGGCTTGAGACTGTTCACGAGTTTTTTAGTCATTGTTAAGAACAAGGAAAAAGAAACAAACATCTGGTCAGCAGAGCTGCCAAGTGCACATTCCTTCGTTGTTTTTCAACCTTTCAATCCCTTTGTTTTCAGCCTGAAATTCCATTTGATAAATGCACGGAGAGCCACGGGGCACAGATTAGATGCAATTCTGGTCCTGACCCACGCCACCTTTCCATCAGCATTGCCTCAGTGGAAGCACCGCTGACATCCACAGACCCCAAACCAGGAGTAAAGCCCCAGTGGATCCATCCCAACCAGTTTACGTCCAGGGGCCTGATCCTATTCCCACTGAGGTCAATGGGAGCCTTGCCACCAACTTCAATGGGAACAGGATAGAACTTTAATGCTGTTACTGCATTGAAACGGTGTTCAAGCCCATCATCTGCCAAGATCTGGGCTTCTCAGTTTCTATAGCTATAGTGTGGTTTTTTTTTTTTTTAAATTGAAACAACTTTTTAATCTTCCCTATGGTGCTGGCACAGTCTGACCATCCCAGGTGGGGTTGTTCCAACGAAGGCTCATGAAATATCAAACACAAGAGAGGCCACATGACAGAAGCTTCACCTTCTTCACAAGGCTGCACAAGCTTCAGCCTACTCCACCTCTGCATGAGTGTGTCCTCCCGTCCACAACTGCTCAGACCTGCACGAAGTTGGGCTGGGGACACCATCCCCAGCTATGGGCACCTCTCTGTACCGCAGCTAAGTAAACAAAGCTGCCTTAGATTTCATCTGTCAATAGAGAGACCCCTCCAGAGGTTCATTCAGACCTTGAGCAGGCTGCACCACCTTCTAGGAGCACCTGACTTGTGCAGGGGCCTGCTAAAGGAAGGTTCAATTTTCAGTTGAGCCCAGGAAACCAGGGTCAAGAGCTCAGTGTAAAAAGCAGCTTTGAGTCCCTTCAGAGACATATCCTAGGGAAAAGGTAAAGCACGAAAGGACCGCTATCTTTTCAGTCAACAGGACGCCTTAGCAAGGCATTGTATTAGCTGTTGCTTGGAATAGCAAGCATCTGAGTCTTTTAAAAGCCTCCCTCTGGTTTTTATTTACGTGTGAGTGAGTCTGTTTCCCCGAAAACCAGATTTGAAGATCATTAATCTGAGACGAGAAAGCACCAGACTCGTACATTGCTGTCCCACCCAGTTGTCAATCCTCACCCACCCCAACCTACGCAACGACTGACGCTGTGAAGCGGGATTGTACCGGACTGGAAAGACTCTCTTTTCCGTCAGAGACGCCAAATCTGCGGTGCGACTTGATGATCCAAGTTGACACTGGCCATGAGAACAATTCCATTTGCTCCCTGCTGGTCACTTCCATAAATACCAAGTTCTGGGCAATACAATGTACGGCATTTCCAGCAAACCGCTCGATCTCATTTGCATTGCCAGCGGTTTTGGTTTTGGGTTGGGTTTTTTTTTTTTTAAGTGCTTTTTCTTTCAACCATACATTTTAGATTAAAAAATAATAATCATGCAATCTCTCAGGAAATTGGGATTTCAAAATCAGGATGCAAAGAAGCATGGTCCAGCGGAGAATCGAGCAGGCGGAATTTACAGCCCTTTTCATTAAGATCAGTTTCAATTTATGGCCCCTGCTCTCCCATTGCGAGCCCATTTTTTACCCAGTATCTTTCCAGGGGTTCCCTCATTCAAGGGAACCACAAACTCAACAGCCAGTTATTAATTTCATTTGTGAATCTACAGTCCTCATCAAGCTTCGATTCTGATTTAAAGTGATTTCTGAGTGAGGAAATCACAGCCCAAAAGAGAGCCATTGGCTGCCCAGTTCCTCCACACAGGAGGTCTAAATATTATCAGTGAAGTTGCACAGAGAGCTTCAAATATTATATCTCAGAAAAAAAGGGGATTTTGGGTGAGTTTGAGAATATAAATGCAGAAGGACCTTGGCATACCGGACTTGTCCTGGCATTTCGTGAGCCTAGATGGCAATACACTTTTATCATCTGGGAGGAGAAACCAGGCCACTCACAGCTGGAAATTATTTGTATCAAGAAATCTGCACGAGTATGGTGGAGACTACTGGAAAGTTCAGCTTTGTGGAAGGAAAGTTGTTAAAACTTTCCTAAGCTTTCTATCAGTTCCATCAATTGAGTCCTATGAATTCAGAATGGCTTAACAGCCTCAGCAAACCAGCAAAAAGCACCCATAAAATCTTTAATAAAGAAAACGTTTTAGAAAGCCAATTTGACCAGGTCTTCTCCAAACGAGGGGAATACATTCAAGCTTTGGAAATTCTTCCTCTGCGTTATACAGATGCCCTCTCACTGACCCATAACTTCATTTAACTCTCCTCAAGAGGAAGAAAGGAATCCCTGCTAAAATTATTAGCTTTCACAAAGAATATTTTCTTTGAGGAAATGGCCAGCACACATGCTTTGCTTTCTCAAAGGATTCCCATGAATACAGCACAAACGCTGTACTCCTGCAGCTAGGAGGACTTTTCTTTTTTTTCCAAAGGCAAACACATATCAGCATCCTGCAATACCCTTGTCTCTCCTGTTACCCTTCCCATGGAGAAGCCACAGAGCTCAGCGTAGAGCTGAGAAAACCTCCACTGGTTTTCATCCTGTCTCCCACAGCGAACTCGCAGACTCTGTGCCCCTTGGTCCCATACCCCACTTCTCCCAAACCATCTTTGCTCCTGCAAAATACGGGTCCGTAGGTGCAAAGTCTAGGGCATTCAATGGGTAGCAAAGACGTCCAACAGCTTTAATTCTCTCCTGTTCAGCGGCCTGCCCACCCCAAAAAGAAGTGTCAAAAAGTGGGATATTTGGATCTGAAACGCAGCCTGGGGTCACTAGCTGGAACCTCACCACAGCCTCATAGGACAACACCTACCCTTAAAAGTCTTTAAAGGAGAAAACCGAACCAGAATGAGTTTGCACGACACGTAATCGAACACAGTTGTTCTCAAAACTGAGGAGGAAGAGATTTGTGCCATCTGCCTAGCATCCATCCAGGGCCCTATGTCCCCAGACTCTGACGTGATCTTGTTCAGCTTCTTGGTCATATTTTCTGCATGTAGCTGGAGGAGTTTCCCCCTCGTGGAGGTTTGCTAACCATAAGGGTTGCAAAAAGAGCAGAAATATTAAGAGCAGTTGACAGAAGAGCTCCCAGGGGTACACAAAAACTCCTGGCTTACCACTCAGTGTACAGGCCCTTAAGATAGTGCATATCTTCCTATTGTAATAATTATTATTATTTTTATTAAAGTAGAGGAGACAAGAGACCTATAAGGGGAGGAGAGCCTGAAATCATGCATACCTTTTTTATGAAACCCAATACAAACCACGGCCCTAGCCAAAGCACCCAGACAGCCTATCTCATCAAATCCAGCAGTAGTAGTGGAGAGACCTACGAGTCATTTGATAAAATGCCACGTTATGAGGTATCATGGTCTCAGGACACACGGGATTTCAAAGCCACTCCCAGCTTTGGCTGTTACACAGAGTTGCTGCATCTCAGTCCATGTTCAGTTTGCTATTTCAGAGCACCCAGTGGTGCTCTCCAAACTCAAAAAAAGTGCTGTCCGGTTTGAAGAAAAGTGGGTAAGTTTTCTTTTTATTCAAGACCAGACCAAAAAACCCCTCAACTCTTCATGCCCCCATGGCAAGGGGGAAAAGCGAGGCGTTTTTCCCACGCAAGGCAGTGCTTTGACACCATGAGCTCACTCAATTCAAATATTCCACCCTGAGGTTGACTATTTTTTTAGCTGGGGTTTCTATTCCACTAAATAATCCCGACGGCCGCTGAAATGAAAGTATGAAGCTAGAGGCTGCACACCAAAACCCTCGCTGGTTCGTCATCGCTGCCCGACTTTGCAGGTTAGGGATGCAGGTTGGAGAGCAGTGACTCATGCCTTCTGCTGGCAGAGCCAAAGGGAGGAGATCTTTGGCAGCAAGAGGACCCAGGGTAGGCAGAGCGAACATCTGCTCACAGCTGGAGCAGGCACAGCAAAACCATAACCTGTCATACTCTGAGGAAGACATAGCATTCTTCAGACGGCTGCCATATTGCTGCCACATTGATTCCAATGAGTGCTAATTAAGGCTGTCGCATCACCCAGGCAACATGTCTACAAAGCGTTCCTGTTTCCTAGTATAGCCACATGCAAGCTGACACCACCTGCCCATCCTACCTCAAACCAGAAATCAGTATAAACCACAGGTTCCCCAAATGAGAGGATGTTCATTCACATGGATGTCATCTCAGGCACCACAAATGTCCCGGTTTGAAGAAAACCGGAACCAACTTCCCGTTTGGTAATTTTACGTTTTAGCTAAGCCTCTTCTAACTCTCTGAAATCAACGGCACATTGTGGAGAAGACAGCTCTCTGTGCACCTGTGGGGAGGAGTGAACAAGACAGGCGACCCAAACCTGACCTACTGGGGTATTCCACCTCATCTGCCCCATGCTCAGCTAAAAGTTGAGGGATCAAAAGGTCAACTCTCCTTCTTCAGTGGCCGACGTCCGAAGAGGACTCTGTCTGTTCATCTACCTTTGATCCTGACTCCAGAGCTGGAACCCAGTGCCCATCCATCTCTGAGTCCAGTCTGGGACTTCCCCAGTGCCTGACGGTGACGTCACCCTGGCAGCTTGATACGGTTTTGTATGTACTGTATCTATTTCATTATTTTCTTCTTTTGGATTTTAATATTAAATTTCTTCATTAAAGTAGTTTAGTTCATTCTAAACTTTTAAATCTCCTTATATCTTCCTCTCCTCTATTTTTGGNGGTTTTGTATGTACTGTATCTATTTCATTATTTTCTTCTTTTGGATTTTAATATTAAATTTCTTCATTAAAGTAGCTTAGTTCACTCTACACTTCTAAATCTCCTTATATCTTCCTCTCCTCTCTTTTTGAGGGTCGGGGGTGGGGTAGGAAGGGCCATCTGTAAGTCTGGTTCTGGTAAATTTGGCCAAAACCATGATAACAAAAACATAGCCTTCTCACTTCTTCCCAATGCTATGCAAGTCCCTTCACCCCCAAAGCAGGAGTTTCTCCATCTTCAAAATGTTCCCCACTCTAACGTGTTCTTGGCAGATCCACACAGAAAAGTCACGTGCAGGCAACTGACCTTGAGCAAGACATAGTGTCACCTCCAGTGCTGCGTCCACCCCACATTCTTCAGCTCTGAGGTGAAACATCTCAGAATCTGCAACAGTGAATAGAAACATATTCATCTTTCTGATCCATCTTCCTCTAATCCACCAAGGAGTGTCCTATAGCCTGTGACTGCTGGCTTATTACCCAGTCCTCCCAGAACTCATTAATCACTTTAAGACATAATAAAGCTTTCTAATGAAGAACAAACTACAGCTGTTAAGAAAAAGCAAATGCTAGGCTAGCTTTAGTGGGCACATCATACAGCAATGCTACTATGGGGAACTTCCTATTTGGATGCATGCAATTGACTAATTAGCACAAATAGAAGGTTAGCTTTATGGTTATTTTAATATTTTCATTTTCTTTGATGCATATGAAACACCGATGCTAAAAAATAATGCACTCAGTGAAAGCACCATTGAAGTCAGCAGGAGGCAATGACTAAGCAATGAGGTGAACTCATTAACAGACCAGATTGGTAACTTAAATTACCAATTACTTAAATTACAACAGACCTAGGTTGGTAACTTAAATTAGTCCCAAAACACTGACCCCAAATGCCTTGTCTTCATCTCTGTCTCAGTTGTACAGCAGATATGACCAAGCTGCACAAAGTCATGTAATATAGAGATATCCACGCTTACCTTGGCAAAGGCAACGTAGATGATAACTGGACTTGGACTGCTTCTGGTACCACCTTGGTCTCCTGTGACTACATGACCTGTTGGTCAGAAAATGTAGCCCAAGAAAGGAAAAGGCAGGAGGTCGAGGACACAGGACCTATGTGGAAAAGTTAAAATGAGTCATACTAAGCCCATCAACTAAGGAAAAGGCTGAGAGGAAGACAGAACATGGAGGCAGACTGTGGTGTCACAGACACCAGTGGAAGCAAGGGAAAAATAAATTGGAACATTAGGAAATATCTTCTGTTAGTAAGGATGAGAAAGCACTAAGTGAGTTTGCAATCACTGCCAGCCTATAAGAACAGGTAAGACATGTCTGTTAGGACTGAAAGGATGGAATTAGCCATGCGTTAGGGAAAGAAGAGGGATTGCATGGCTTCCTCAAGTCCTGCAGCCACACTGTCCAACAGGAAGATATACAAAGTAAATGTCATATTTTGGGGATTTGGGAATTCTTTTAGAGTTTTTGTTTTTGCAACATACCTGATTCTCTAGTGGTACTGTATTGCTGAATTATAGGACTATGACCAATGCTAAACCCCACAGGTTTAAAGCATCATTCTGATCACACTGGGATCACACCTACTAAACCACTTAGATTTATCCGTGCCAATCTAGAAAGTGTATCTGAAAACTAATTTATATTCATTGTCTGAAATAAGTATAACTAATTCCTATCATCCCCCCTCCAAACCTTCTACACTTAAACTTTTCACCTATGATCTCTGTGCACACAACCTTCTGCAGAAAAACTGTCCTAGAAGTCAACCTAGTTGGAGAAATATAAACTCTTGCATATGGAGGAGAAGACTGCTCTACCATGCTCCTATTTGGACTCATTCATCACGCATTTCTGGACCAGTGAACCATGCTCAACTCAACAGCCTGCCCAAGGCCCTGCAGTCATGCAGGTTGAGGGCAGCTCCTTTCCTCCCCCTGGAAGCAAACCTGGATGGTGTGGGCTCACACCTGACCCACTCATGTGAGGGTTGTTGAATAAATCTGCCTCTCAATTCTACTGGGAGTAGCTTAAATAGGGTTGGCTTTCATGAAAGCCAGACTGCTGTCTTTTAATGCCCTGTAGAGCACAGGCTCTGGCTGCAATCTCTGCCTTGTTGCCACCTGAGATCTCCCCTCCTCCACGGCACTAAAATGTCAGATAAAGAATCTACAAGAGTCAGAAAGTGCAAAGGGGGCAAATGAACCTGACTACAGAGCTTCCTGCAGCTTCACCTCAGTGTTAAGGACTACCAAGAAAGTTTGGTGCTTGGTAACACAGAGCCCAAATGAAAAAAGAGGTTTTTCATTTCTCTGTGTGTGTATGTGGGGGGAAGTTTATTCTCTTTATTTGTGGGTTTCACTGTTATTTGCACCAAAACCGCCAGTGCTTTGAAGCTGGAGGCTGGGTATGTTCCTTAAGAACTGGAGGTGATTCCAGATGCAATTATATTATTAGTACAAAAAAACCCCATGACATTTCCTACTACAGCACATCTAAAAGGAATTTTTGCATAGCTTTTAAGACTCCAGAGTCACTTCAGCCCAATGCAAGCAGCCAGTCACTCTGGAATATGAGCTGCTCAGAAGAGTAAAGACTAGTTAAAAGGATGAAGTGTTCAAAATTTCATTTTTTAAAGAAGTGACTTCTTTTTGCCTTGCTTCACTGATTTTCAGTGAGCTGAACAGATTAAGTTTCTGCATCATGAACAACAATTGAATTACGATCGTGAACATACTTCTCTTTGGTGAACTTGTAGAGAAAATGAATACCATTTTTCCACATACCTGAGAAATAAAAGCACTTGTGGAGAGGAATCTCTCCCACAGGGAACCCTTGTGTACTTTGCAGTAGTATTTTATTAAGAGCTGGAGAGTTCAAGGGTCTCACAAATGTAAGTTTTCAATTAGCTTTCCATTGTGTCCCAAACAGTCTCTAAATACTCAACTAAACTTTAATCCAATCACTTGATTTGACTCCAAGCATGATTTATCTTTTAATCATCATCTGTTCAATGAGGTGGAAAAGAAAGCAAACTTGTTCTTGGCCCATCATGACTCATACATGATTTTACTGCGATCAAGAGTTGTGTTTTCCTTTTGGCTGATGCCTTGGCAATTGCAAGCATTGGCTTTCTATTTAGGTATGATCATTCCTGCTCATTTCCCCACCTCTCCAAAATGTTGAACAGCTCTGAATGTTTGTCCTTTATACCTTTTCCCACTGAGACATGTGAGGGTTTTTTTGCAATATCTCGATGTTGCATTAATCAAAAGTGTCTGCTGTTTGACCTGCACTCAAAATACACAACATGTTTTAAAAAGGGGCTCACTAGTTTAAATAAATGCATTTTCTTGGAAGGACATGCACAACAGTAAGACACAAACCAGTCCATACCTCTTTGGGCACCCACAAAGAGCTCAACTGTTGGAGCTGGGGCCATGGCATTTCCCAGCAGACAGAGCCTTCCTCCATGCATCTGGCTTTCTGACCTCCTGAGTTAGAACCCATGGTGTGCCTCGGTTTCTCCACCTGAAAATGAGAATTTTCAAGCAGCACTTAAAATACTGTTCTGCTTTTCATAAGTTCACCAAAATAGCTGAAATGTTATATACACACAGCATATAAACTCTGGGGGAACTGCACACTGCCAACTGGCCCTCTACAGCACTCTACTCACCAGCCACAGCTACACCATCTAATGACCTAACTCCCAGAAACATCCCAGTCACTTGCTTTTGTCTTCATGCAGTAGTCACGAGTAAATGCATCTCTCCAGCTAAAATAAGGAATGGACCCAGCCATTGCCCATGAATGGCATGAACTGCAGACCCTCTGAACTCTGAAAGTGTTGTGCAACATCTTCCCGTGCATTACTATTCGTGTCAGTGGCTTGTGCAACTCACAGTTCCAGCTGACAGCGGGGACGGATTTTGCAAAAGGCTGCTCTCATCAAAATTTTGCTGGCTGCCCAAAACTGTGAAATAGCAGGAGTCCCCAGAGCATACAGGGCTCTCAAGAGATTTCCCATTTCAGTCTTCCTCACTGAGGCTGGAAATTTCGGACAAGTTCCTTGAAGACTGACTCAAATTTCAGTGCAAGGCTAATAGTGCTTGATAGTCTTCTCCAACTGCCAAGTTTTGGAATCAGAAGATTTCATGAAAAGCTCAGGTTTCTTTTTTTTTTTAATTTTTTTTTTTTAAATTTGTGGGAAAACCAGAATGCATAATCCCTTCAGAATGAAGACAACTAGCCTCCTCCAAAGGCATTCAGATGGAAAAGAGAGGAAGGCTTTTTAAGCCAATGTTATGATCTAATTGACCATTTCTGCTAGGCAGTAACAGATACTTGTCTACGGGCTTCACAGGAGTAGCCATACTGTGTTTGGCCAGGAGTTCACACTCTCCTGGCTCTGATGTAGCCAGTAGTGGATGCTCATGGAAAGAGCACAGGAATCTGTTCGTGCTAGTAATCCACCTGGCATCCTCCTCCAGCTTCCAACAACCTGAAATTTAGGGGCTTCTGAAGATGTGGCTGGTCCATGCCGAGGTTGACACTATTTGAAAAATCAGGACTTCTTTCCTCATGGGTTTGAGATGCAGTCTGAATATTTGGGCAGCAAAAGTCATAAGTAGGTATGTAGAAGGAATCATGCATTTGCAGAAATTCCCATGCCCAAAGCTTCAGTAAATAGATTTGCTTGTGTGCTTGCTGAACAAGGACTCAGGTGAAAAAACAAACCTGCTTAGCAGCCTGTAGGCCAGCTTAGAGAATTCCAAGGAGGCTATGGTCGCTCTAAGTGACATTCATCTCCTGGAAGCTGGTGTAGAGGTATCCTTCTCCCATTCTTAGGCAATTCATCCTCCCTATCGCCTGCTTCCAATTTCCTTGCCACCATTGGTAAAGAGAGTCCATTCAGCCAGTTCAGGTTCAGGTCACAATTCCTTCAGGGGCTTTACAGGATGACATTGTTATCCACCTTCCCATGCAGGTCCCTAACTAATAGGCAGTGGGAATTACATGCCTCATTTGGGAAGCAGCGCTGGACTGTGCTTCCTTGGTCAGTCTCTATTTGTTTGGTCCTATGGCTATGCAGCAGAGAGGAGCTGCTAGCAGAGGTCCTGTCTGTCATCTGTCTCTTCCCAGAGGTTTTACTACTGGGGTGGGTTGTCCTCTGCCTCCAGGGAATATGGAATATGCCAAGCCATGCTTCAAAACTGACCTTTCCTGACTGGAGTACTTGGCAGCAAATGGGGGCCTGGTAAGGTCTTCAGCCAGAAAATCAGATGTACATCTTCAGCAAAGGCAGTAACAGTCTGCCAACGTTTGCAGATCCTTTGGTGGTCTGTCACTCAGAGACTTTGAATCAAGATTGGATGTATCCTTTTAAAAAATATGCAACGGCAACAAGAAGATCCCCGCTGGGCTTGGGGCCAAACTTGCTGGGTAGCAACCAAAGGCGTGTGTTATCGCAGTGATCAGGCTGGAGGATCTTAATGATTCCCTGCTGGCTTTAAATCCTACGAAAACTCGCTTCTTGTTGATGCTGAATTCATAGAGCAGGAATTCATGCTTGGCAACCTACCCAAGACAACCGGCAGCCACCATGGAAGATCTAAATGCTTCACTGGTTTTATGGTGGGAGACTGCATTCGTGCCGCTGGGGAACAGGTCTTGGGTCCTTCACTCTCGTGCATGTTTGTTTGCCACTGCTTCTTTTTCTCATGCATTCACAAAATCATGATCTCGCTCTTCTGCAGACCTGCCCCAGAAAATGGTGCCACTGCTGATCACCGCTGATTCAGCGCAGGGAGGGAAGGGTGGGAGATGGTGGAGTTAGGCTTAGTTTTGACTTAGGGTGATTCATCTGATCCAAATCTTCTCCCTCCTTACTGTTGTGAGACACTCATCTTTCACAAAGAGAGCTCTGGCTCCTGTCTTTGACTCAGCAATTACCTGCTGGCACGAAAAAAGGAGGAAACACTGAAAAATAGAGTGACATCACTATCGGCTGAACATCAGTGGAAGGGGACTGTAAGGCTGGTCCCCCCAGGCAGGGCTTGCTGGTGTGGGGTGCAACTGCAGAGCTGTGTCCTCACCAACCACGCTCAGTAAATGGCCATCCAGGTGATTCCAAAATTTCTTTTTAAAACTTAGTTTTTGCATTTTCCATGGAATAAAGCAGGGCCCTTGCAGTCCTTTGGTTGTCCACATCTGCTACCATCTTTGTCCCCGTGCAGATGGGGAGAGAGTTTTCTCTTCCAGACCAGTTTGTCGTCATGGCTGGTACCTGATCTCGTTCCTAGATTTCTGATTCGTATTTCCTGCTTTCTTAGAGACATTTCTGCAACACAAAACAACCCACCGGAAGAAAAAGGAAAAAAAAAAGACTCCTCTCTCCCCCAGTGTAGCATCACGATAACACAATGTGACAGCTCTCCATTAGAAACAGGTTTCGTGCGTGCTTGGTCCTGCCACTGCGTCCACTGAGTCAACCAAGGCTAAGAGGAACTGAATTGCATCCAAAGCACATCTAAGGTGGTTGGTAGCAGCCAGGAAGAACCACCTCCCAGATGGAGAGCGGGACTGAAGCGTCTCACGCAGGCGTAGGTTTTTTCCAAAGCCATTGTTCCCGTTTTATAGTGCGAACATGTGCGGGCCTCCCATAAAGTAGCAACAGCCGTCAGTCAAACAGACATCACTCTGTAAATCTGCCTGGGTGACTTGTGTTTTTAAACCTGAGGTCCCCAGGCAGGTTTATGAGGTGCGGCCTGCATGATTAACAAGTCCCAAGGCCCGCTGTGCAGATGCAGGGAGCGGGAGGAGATCAGGTCCCAGCCCAGCCAGAACCTTGCCATCAGCCACGCCAACCTGGGCTTCAGGCTCTGCTCTCCAGTCTGGTGCACAGTGAGAGCCTCGGACTCCAAAATCCCACACGGATGTCATATTAGTGGGAAACATCATGAGATTTCTGACAGGGGTGCAAGCTGGAGCTGCACAAGCACGGGTGTCTTCTTCTTCCTGTCCTTTTGGCTGGGCCCAGTTGTGTCTCCTCATCAGCTTTCTCCTCAGGGAAAGCAGAAAGGCTAAGGAAAAAATCAGCCTCAGTACAGGTATGTGAGACAAAATTTGTGGGCCTTTTCTTTAAAAATGCTTTTTTTCATTAAATCATTACTACAAGCAAGGCAGATATTCAGAATTTCTGGTACTGAAGAAAGGGCACCTGTTGCTCCAGGAATGGAATGGACAACCCACTCCTTTAAAAACTGTTCATGCACCTCACAGAAGACATATTTTCTACAGTGGTTTTCCAAAGGGGCTGAGATTTGTTTTCCTCAAGAAGGAAGGGAAAGAATGATTTTCTTAGTTCCTGATGTCTGAGTCACCCATAAATGCAAGCAAGGTATCTAAATCCACCACTTTGAGTGAATAAAACCACTACTAACAGCACTAGATGCCACATGAATGATAGTTTTTCCTCTCCCTAGAGATATTTCTCATTGGTTACGGAGACAGCATTATTCATGGGCACTATCTGCAGTCCCTAGATGCAGCATTGTATTAACACTTGCTAGGGATAAATTTCAGGTGGTTGAAGAAGACCCCATGAAACGCAGGGCAAACAGCCTTCCTAAGATCATTGCATGAGGAACATCACTTTCCTTCAGAAGTTCCCATGAGGACTTCCATCCCCTGGAGATCAAAACTGTACAGCTAAGCATAGGGTTATGCCCATGTTGCCTCCCAAAGATGACTCAAATAAGCAGTCGCAGACCTCAGTGCAGTGACTGGGATGAGGAACTATTTGCAAGCAACAGTTGAGAGGTCATGCCCCAACTCATAAAATGCTCTGTGAAAAAGGGAAAATCACGAGCGAGTGTTTTTATTAGAGAAAACACCTTTCTTCTCCTAGAGACTGGGATTAATTTTCCGTAACTTTGCAAACACACTGCAGAAAGTTTAGAACGACTGTGTTCACTTTTAAACACCAAAGACTTTTAAAGCAAAGACTGTCTTGACCAGTTTATACTAATAATGAAATAAATCAAAGTTAGTTTAACAGTCATTCACCAGTGCCTTCCTCCACAAACTTCGATGTCTGATGTTTCTACCCTGCAAATAATAAAGGTCCTGTTACCTTTTTCACTTAAAATCAACATCCCGCATATGCTGTGAAGGTTTCATTTCACAATTATTTGAGCATCTCGGAAACAGTCATTATCCCTTTGAAATTCTCTTGCCTTTGAAATCCTTGTTCTGCTTTTCATTACATGATTACATTTGCTATTGTTTTAAGTTTAAAAGATGCACATTCCATTGTTAAATGATAATGCTCGCACTTTCCTTGTTCCCAGCACTTCACAAACAATGTGCCCAGTAATTCAGGTATCCCAGTCACGGCATGTGGCTCAAAAGAAGGTATAGGACCTTGGTGGTCCACCCTTTAGCTATGACTGTAAGGAGTTCAACAAATCAATTATGAGGACATCTCAGGTCCTGGAGATCCCTCTGTGTAGCTGTAGTTTGGTAGTGCCATTACTAACACATGTTGAGTGAGCCACACCACCAAGAGCTGCACTCTCCCACCTGGATAAAGCATTCCCCAAGATTTTTGGCATCTTCCATCTGGTTTTCTCTGTTCATCTAGGACCGAATTCCCAGCTCTGATGATGAGCTGCATGCCATAACGTTGGATTAGCAGCAATGACATGATGGACTTGTTGTACTTTGGAGTCATCTAACTTGAAAGCAAAGCATCTGGTCCTTTCTACATCTGTTCTTTGTCCAGGCCAAGGCCTGACTCCCTTTATTAAGCATTTAAAGATGATGGAAACATGCTCAAACTAAATTCCCAGGAAAAAAATAAAAGCCATTTTGCCAGAACTGGGAGGTTTTACTGATTCCGCTAAACATATCATTGGGAAGGTTCCCCAAGCTGAGTCTGAAATAAAGCCAACGGGACAAGAAGGGGAGAGAAAGATCTACCTCCAAAATAACCTCAGGAAACCCTGTTACCTTTTTGATACTGGTACAGAGTAATAGCTCTCAGCTGGTAAGGCACTGTGAAGAAAAAAACCCGCAGTGGAAATATTCCCTGAAAGCAGGTTTATACCCAAAATTCTATGAAATCAGCAAAATTCAAGAGTCCGCCCTGGGTGGTTTTGTTTAGATGACAGAGAAGAGGTCAGGACTGAGGAAGGTAGTTCCCAAGGAGATATAGATATCTAGACCTGGAAGAATTCAAACCAAAATGACCATGGCTCCACTGCCTAACATAGACCCAGGACATAGTTTCTGACTCAAGAATTTGCTTTCATTAGACTCTACTGATTAAAAATGACCAGCAGCCAAATGTTATTTCTGGATCCAGCTGGGTCTGAAGAGTTTTGGGGGAAATGGTGTTTAAGCAGATCTTGAAATTATACCAGTATGTCTTAATCAACAGCACCCTCACTCAGTGTGGTACCCATGCTACCTCATTCCCTGTTGGAGACCCTTTCCAGACAAGTGTAAAATTAGCCCAATTAGTTGTACATTCCCTCCCTCTCTAACGAATACAGTTGCGGAAACACTGGAAGAGTAACAAGTCCGAAGTTGTGGTAAGAGTTGTTCATATGAGGGATGGGAACCTCAGCTTCTTTCCTGAGACCTGACCTCTGGCTTTCTAAGAGGAAGTCTTTTCTTGCTTTTCTCTCCTTCTTCCCCTGCTCTACCCCCTTCTGCTTTGTCCAGAGTGTCTCTAAGAGAGCCAAATTCCCCTTGAACACGCTAAAAGTAGGCTTGTTGGAACATCTGCTCTCCATCTGTGAAGCCAGACATATCCCCAGGCTACACTATTAGCAGTGATGGATCTGGAAGGGAACATTAAGCACCGAAGAAGCATCTGCTGAGAAAGAGGAACCCAGCACATAAAACTAACCGTGTTATTTGCTGAGCCTCCTTGTCTCTGCCCGCTGCTCCAGGTGGACAACTATGTCCTCCAGAGCCCTGTTTAGGAGAAGAACTGCTGTTCTTTTGCTGATTTCAGTATTTTCAAGTATCTTACATTTGTGCTTAAGGTGGCCAAATGAGCACTACCAAGAGTGACTGGGGACCCACAGAAACATCCAAAAGAGAATCTGAAATCTGGGAAGTGCACAGGATCCGTGGGAGGCCAACGATGCAGCAGCAATGGTGGCTGCAAAGGTGTTTTGGGTAGGGGTGTTGCAGTGTGCAGAGGTAGGAAGCTCGGGCAGGAAGGCTTTTCTGCTGCCTGTTTTCTTCATAGCTGAGCCCAAATCTGCTTACCAGAATGCAGAAGAGATTGATGGGATCAGACACGAAGCCCCACTGTCAACCATGGGGACTGTAGTAAGTTTTTTTTGTTTGGGAACATCGCTTGTACACGACACTGCGAAATGCAGTGATATGATTTAAAATAAACCATTGCATAATGAACTCTGTATCGACTGGCCCAAGTTCAAGTCCCAGCTCTGCCACCTGTGATTGTGGCATTTCCTTTCATCCCTCCTGCACCCCTTCCCACCCTGTAGCCAACTGCCTACAGGGCAGTTGGGCCTTGTTGGGATTCATCCGAAGCAGAAGCTGTCTGTCACCATGAGATTTCACAACACCTGTATTTTGTTGTTGGGTATGTTGGTATCATGACAAATTATTTACTTTGTACAAAAATAGTACAAAATTTGTGCCCTGAGCTGACCAGAGAAAGCAAGACATGTTCTTTTTATTTAATCAGTATTCACCCTGTCAGATAATCACACCTGGTGTCTTCCTTTGTCAAGTAGATTTACAGACAAAGGATTCCTTGTTCAGTTTGCACAACAAGAAGAAAAAAATTTAGTCCTAGTGTTTCATTCCCTGTGACTTTCTCACATCTCTTTGCAAAAGTCTTTCCTGCAGACTGTTTTCTATTGCCTTAAAGGTAGAATTACAGGTAGAATTCCCTGAAGGTGTAGCACCAGAAATCCCAGGTTACTAGGATAAGTCATTAATAGCCTATACCTTATCTTGAAATAAATCCCTCTATTCATGGGGCAAAGGTATCACAGAATGGACTGCATCCAGTCATTGTTAAGAGGTGGAGGATCTGATCATCTTCTTGGACCCAGTGTAAATGTGGGCCATTTCCTGGTCTCTGGCTCTTCATCTGAAGCTGTTGAGATTTGTGCTTTCAGCTGTCCTTTCAGGAAGCTGTCTGTGGCTCATGAACTTCACAGTAGACATCTCCTGAAACTTCCCACAGCAGCAAGACACGAGTCTGTGCATGAATTCAAACATTTGATTGAAAGTCTTGATAAAAGTTCCTTATGACATAGTTAAGGAAAAGCATTTAGGCTTTCTCTAACTTAAAACATGTTTCCATTTCATTCATTTAACTCCTTAAGATGTCGCTTAAACTACTTCTGAATGAATTTAAACTTTGACTCAAATATTGTGGAAATCAAAAAGTCTGAGGCAGCTGCTTATATTATGCACTCGCTTTAATCTTCTGGTGGTGGTTAATATCTTCCATCCCATTTGTCCAGCATCATAGGGATGCTGGACACCACTTACTCTCATGGTTTCCAGCACTTCTCAAGATGTGGCCCACCTGGGTCTGCACCCCCTGTGGTAATTCTAGCTGCTGCTGTTTTCCAGTGCTTTGTATGGTCTGAAACAGAGCACCGAATGTCTGTATCACCCATAAAATGTGTGATTTAAGCATGAATCAGAAAATGCAGTAACCAAGTGAGGTGGTGTTGACTTAATACAAGGTACCCCTGTGTTCCAATTCAACACCACAGTGCATCCGCATCTTTATCTCAACCATTCTCCTGCCAGAAGTGCAGAAGATGCCACTAGCTTCTGCTATCAAAGAGAGCAGTATCATATGTTTCTGACAGGATTATAATAGGGTTTTGTTTGTCCAGCCACAGGAGAACGTGGGGCTATTAACACTTTACCGAAAAGATAAAAGACTGTATTTCGTTTCCTCCTCCCAGTCACTCCTAACCAAAATCAACAACAATAACAACAAAATCCCTGTTTGTGCCCCACTCTAAATAGCAGTTGGAGAGACCGAACTTCAGGAAGAACTCAATAACTGCTTCAATGGATTTTCCAGGAGAAAGTCAAAAGAAAAATCATTCTCTCTCATTACATTCATTCATATTGTTTTGTAGTCAACAGCTACTAAAAGGAGAAGCACGTGTACTAATTAGTTTTGAGCAGAGAAGAATAGGATCATTCCCCTCCTGAGGAGCCATGAAGTATTTAAATCATGAATCCCACTTGGATTTGCAACTGAGGAAACTTTTTCAATAGGCTTCCTCAACGGCACAACCAGGACTCTCTGCCTCTGACATTTTTTGGGGGGTAAGGGGTATTAGTGAAATCAGAATTTCTTTTTCCT
>JAHREE010150014.1:0-19194 GCA_033628505.1 Tringa tobata | reverse complement strand
ACACGTTCCTGTGCAACATGCTATAGGTAGACTCGTTCTGGTGGGGGCGTTGGACTAGATGATCTCCAGAGGTCCCTTCCAACCCCATATGATTCTATGATAGACCATGAGGAGATAAACTGTGCAAGTTGGGTACGTGAGGTGCATAAATCGCTTTGTGAATCAAGCCCATAGAGAACAGAGAAGAAAATTCTAGAAAGCCAGTATTATAATTAACACTTTCTAATGGATTTATTTGTTTTTTAATCTTTAGCTTTGTAAATTTTAATCTTAAATTACAACATATCCTGAATTAGAGAATCTCATTCTCTACTCTGAGGTAAAAGATATTTTTCTATTAAAAAAAAAACAACTTGAAAAAATACAATATTGCATGCTTACATATTTGTTATGATTTTATTTTTTATTTTAATATCTTATATTTTGGTTCTTTTTTCCAGCTGAGGACTGTTTTTGAGGAAAAACACACTGTGATGCTGTCAAACTAACATCGCATGAAACTATAGCATGAAAGGTATGGCATAAAACCAAAGTATGTATTAATTAAGTAGTAGAAATTGTTGTTCTTTGCCATTTAGGCACAATGATCTTTGGTGCTGAGGACAAGCGTAGTGATGCAAACTGAATCCATCTGATTCTCCTCTGATAGGAATCCTCATCTGATAGGATCAGCTCAGATCCTCATCTGATAGGAATCAGCTTTGTTTCAGTTTTTTCAGAACAGTTACTGGAATTTGCACCTTCTGAAATCAGTGGCATATTGTCAGGTACCCCTGTGGGAACCTACTTTTAAGAAGTTCTGGTCTGCGCTCCTTAATATAATGTTATGCAAAGACACGTTATACACATATGACCACTCAAAATATGCCCACCAAATAAGAAAAATCTGTACCAGTCTCCACAGCATCAGTGTAAATTGTGAAGTGAGGTTCAGGTAAAAATTTGGCTTTTGGGTTTCACCTCCCTGCAGTTTGGTTGCCCCTGGTTGCCCAGCCCAAACTGTTACCTTGAAGCGTTGCTTACAATCAGCTTTGGGAGCAGCTGATTCTGTAGGAAATATTTTGGTGACATGTTCTGGAGAATCAAAGGTTGAAATGGATACCTCAATATCTGTACAATTTTGCCTATGGGGAGAATGATGTCTGATGATCTACCATGAGTTTACCAGTTCTTCCTCTGCTCGCTACTGTCTCTCACAGTCATGCACTTCATGGGCAGAATTTACACACTGTTTTACACACATAACACAGAATAGTCATAATAAGCGTATTCAAAGGAATTCTTTGCAAACAGATCTTCCCTAGTTTTATTTTGGTCTACTTTTTATTATTCTGAATTGTCCTCACTGGAGCAGGTGATCCTGGTGGGAAAGAAGATGATTTTTTGTTTTGTTTTAATTCTTTCGCTTTTAAAAAATTCCTGTTAATTGGAGCTTTTTCTCCCTTATCTGATTCCAGTAAAACAGCTAAAGTCTGGTACTGACTGTCAGTAAATTCAAAAGCTGTTATGAATAACTAGTGGTAGTGTTGTACAGTGGATTTCCCAAGGTATTCCATAATAGAAACAAACATGCTCTGGCAGTACAATATTAAGACATACAGCATTTCAGCACTTTCTGTGCTTCCAACAATTAAATTACAGTCTATCCTGTGCTTGGCTATAGGAGGAGGAGCAGAATTCTGTTCCCATACGACTCTGTGGAGTATTAAACCTACTTATTTTATTAACTAAAGGCTCTCTTGGGAAAGCCAACTAAAATTATCATATCCTCTCACACACATAATGTAATTAAGGCCCCTATACAAAAAGGTACTTAAGCACATGCTTTACTTTAAGCACAAAGGTAGATGTCTTGATTCAATCAGGATTACTGCTGGGTTTAAAATTAAGTGCACGCGTAAGTGTTTTGTACTGAGGTTCCTATCACCAGAATAGCTAGAGAGCTATCAGGAGATAAGTTTTGCCTTGTTATCCAGAATTAAAATAGATGAGCTACAATGCTTTTTCCCCTGAAGTTACTCTTGATGCCTACTCAGAACTTTGTGCAAAGTGAAAGCTGAAGGATCTCTGAGGTCTCATCTCAAATAAAAATTAGGTTATATTAGGTTTGTTGTGGGCACCATATCTTTATTTCCTAATTTTAGGCTTTCGGTTCAGATTTCATTGATTGCAAAGGCATTTAAAGGGTATTATATATATTACCATTAATTTTCTTATGTGAATGTCCTAAATGAACAGCACTAAGTGTGAGAATAACTGCTCTGGGATTCAGCTCTTCAGTACACATATTTTTTTGCATGAGCATTATATGGTCAGCACAAGTCGTCTAACGTCAGTCATCTAACATTGCCAGAATTTTACATCACTGACCTGTGAAACTGGATGTGGGGCTATCCCCTGGTATACTTCCGTGTCTATACGCAATGGTGCTCCAAATGAGAACTTCAGTCATGCTTCAGAAATAAGACAGAAAACCTCAGATCAGGACTAAAGAAGATTTAAGGAGTTGAGTAGCTGCTCTAAGTTACCTGTTCTGGATTTGCACTGTTCTATTGCAAGAATCAAATGACCTATAACATAATGCTGGTGTCCTCATCCATGCAGCAGTGTACAGGAATGCACACCTACATGGTCCTACAACACACACATAGACCCAGATGATCCCCACTTGAGAGGTGCTTGCAGCTGTGTCAGAGTTGGCAATTTTTGGCAGGGTTGATTTGACAAATTCAGGAAAATGAACTAACTCGTGATGTTAAGATCATTAGCAAGTTTCTTAATTGTGTTTTTTTGTTGTTTTTTTTTTTTTTTTTTTAAAGATCATGGTACACCTGATGAGCTAAGAGAGGACAGAAAGGCCAACAGACTGGGGCTGCTGAATAGAAAAGCTCTGGAGATCAATTAAACATTATCTAGATATTGCTTTTTATATTTCTGACTTTCAAATTCCATGAAATGCCTGTAGCCAGGGGGGAGTGTGTGCATGTGTGTGTGTTGCCCTTCCCTCCCAAACACAACCATAAGTGGAGGGTAATGGAGGTATTGCCATTCTCTGGTCATTCTCTGCTGGGTACCAGAAATTTGCATCCAGTAAATCTCCTGGTGGTGGTGAGCCGGGGATGATGCTGATCATGTTTCACTTTCCCTTTACACAAATCTTTGTTCATCAGGGTTGTCAGAATCCTGTCATTCCTGAGCGCTAATTTTGGTTAGAAAATGTTGAACAACCAACCACATGTGTTATCCTTTGTGCTTTTACATCCACCTGCTTCTTCCCCCTTTACTCTTTTGTTCAGTCTTAAGCGCATCTTTTCCTCTCCTGGCTGTCAAATGTATCTTATACTTCAACTGAAGGAGAAAATCCCTTAAGCCACGATGCCACATGTTCAATGCAATCAAAAGGAGTTTGGCTGGTGTTAATCTAGGTGTGCTATATTGTATGCACCTGGGGGAGAGGGGGGTGTGTGTGTGGATGTGCCATATTGAGAAACCATACATTACTTATCTCTGAGCTGTAGCACGGAGAAATAAACAGCCATATGGCAAATGAACTTCATTTTTTATTGCTTGGTTTTATTTGTTTCAAAATAGCGCAGTGCCACAAATCCAGAATATTAACAATGCTCCATCTGGAAAGTGGAAGGTTTTGCTGCTTTGCCATCCCAGCATGTTAGCTTTCCTGAAAAACTTCGGTTGCTCTTCCCACCTCCCTGCCTCGCACCTCAGGGATTTGCCGCAGCCGGGGAGGTCAGTGAGAACAGAACATCTTTCTTTTGCCTTTGCTGGGCTCATTAAAAACTCAGACGCACTAAGCAATATGTCAAATATGTAATAAAGGGAATCAAGTCAGAGATGGAGCTTGACGATTTCTTTGGTCTGTGATTTCTCTCCCTTTTAAAAGAGAATGGAGTCATTTCTCGTTCTGCCACTCTTTGGCTGAAAGAGCTGTTGGAGAAAGCCAGTGACTAGCTCTATGCCTTTGTTATTCCAGTATAGGATGGAGGTAATCCATACTACTATAAATAAAAAGCAATGAATATTACAGTATGTAACTATCTTTCCTCATCATTATTCCTATACTGAAATGCACAGCTATATAACCAGACCTCTGAGGAACATGTATGTATAATTTAGCAAGGTCTGGATTACTGTTCACTTTACTACTGTTTCTTTTCATGTCAGAACAACTTTTTGGCATCTCAATCATTTAAAATAAACTATTCTTGGTCTATATTTGTAACCATTATTACCTTTTAGTGGCACAAAGTCACAGTGTTCATAACAACAGAGTGATGTTCTGATCCACAGCCTATTTGGCACTTTACAGACTAACCTCCTTCGTACATAATCAAGTTAACTTGTATTAATGATTTATTAGTTGTGATAACTAACTATGGGCAAACTCCTAGCCACTAACAAACAGAACTGTTTGATTTCCCATATGAGAAGTTTAAAGTAGCATTTTTTTAATGCCAAGAGGTATAAAAAACAAAGAAGAATTTTGTTTGAATATATAGATCCTTATTTGCAAGTAAATAGGTCGCTATGCTTATTGGTTATCATTTGTAAAGGGAGCAGTGGCAACTGGCTGTGTGGCTATGTGACTGGTTCCACATCTGTTGCAAATGCCATGTACAGTGTTAAAAAGACTTTAATGCTCAGCGTGGAAAAGGGCCTGGGACAGGTCAGGAGCCAGCAAAGAAGCAGTATCACAGTACAGAACACAAATACAAATATTTGTGTATGCTTCTCGTACAGAACCAAGCACATTATCTAAGTTCAGGTACCGTTTTTCAGCTTGAAGATCATTATCCTTTTCTTTTATTCTTCTGCCCTTATATCTTCTTTCCTCTTTCTCTTGAATGGCACTTGTAATTCCTTTCAGATTTTAGGAAAAAAAATGTATAGTTATGTGTATTTACATGTGGTCATTTTTCAGTGTCTTTAGCTCTTTTCATCCTTTTCATTCCTCAAGCAACCAGAGGTGTGAGTGAGTATATTAAAAACTTCTACAATCATGAACAATGCAGTTCTAATTATAGGAAAGTGCCATACTGTAGTCAATTTCTCAGCAGTTCTAATTATAAGACATCATCAGATTAAATTAATAAATAATGAAAGTTAATTTAGAAGAAGTTCTGCAAAAAATTTAAATGACATTTTTACATACAAGTAGAATTTGTAGTTAAACTGAAAAAAGTCATACAATAACTTCATAGTTGCCTGCACAAGTCTGCACGAATTCTTTGCTTTGATCTTTTTCCTCAGATGTACTGGTGGATCATGTAGGCTGTCAAATGGACATGCTAATTATCCATTTACAAAATTTCCTGTGCTTAGTAACAGATACAAACTCAAATGAAACTGTACCACAATCTATTCTAGATATGGACACCAGTGCTTTGCCCTCTACCTCTGTACTCATTCTTCCTGTTCACCTGTTGACTACTTCACCTTTCTACGTTTTAAGACCTATGTACCTTATTCATATAAAAGAGACTTAAAGTCTTTTCATGACAAAAGCAGGCCACTATAATATGCAAATTATTATGCATTTAATTCATCTCTCATCCAAACTTAGATAGTTTTCTTTATTCTTGGCTTCTTGTCCTCTCCCCAATACATCCAATGTATCCAATACATCAACGTGTATTGTTTTATTCTCTGTCTTTGTAATGCTACTATGAAAGACAAAACACCTAACAGGCAAGGTTCCTCTCTGATGCCTGCTTAATTTAGTAATTCCATTTGCTTTTTATGGAGTTTATGCCCCTATTAGATAGATTCCTGAAACCAGCTGCTGAAAGGGAAGGTAACATGTTCAAAAGTGACTAATGACCTGCAGAATCTGGAATTTTAGCTGTCAAATTTTATTTGCAGTATTTCCTGGAAGTCAAGCTCCTTTATTTACTTGGCAGCACTCAAAGTCAGTATGCGCTTCTCAAACTTCTGCTCAAATGGACAAAACATATCCCTATTTATAAATCAGCGTTGAACAGGAGCTTTACCTTCAGTTTTCACAGAAACAGGCATCAAAAAAACATTTCGCTTATAAAGGACACAAGACTTCAAACTGCCAAAATTCCTTAGCTTCAATTTACTGCAGCTTTTTCTGTGATCCATACTCATATTGTTACAGTTGTCAGCAGCACAAGATATAAGCTTGGACTTCGTCACAGCCTCAGAAGTGTTTAATGGTTTAATAGCAAAGCATTAAATGCAAGGAATTTGTTCCTTGTTTTTCTCCTTAGAAGTGGTTAAGGGAATAATGGTGAAACAATGGGCAAAAAAAATGTTAAGTTTGGCCTTGTCTTCACTGATTAGCAATGGACAGCCTTGGAAAATATGTGCCCGTTGAATAAGTTTTTCTGAATGTGTGCACTGTTTGTAGCTGAGAATTCCTGTGCTAATGACAGTGAAATGGAATAACCATGAGGAAATAAACGCATTCGTCTTCATCTCAATTTTAGCTACTCTTGTGCATTTTTAAAGCTCAGCATCTAAAATTATGACAGATAGACTCTCTGCAACTGTTTACTGCTGTTGTCACCTCCATCACAACAGTGAGATCAAAGTGGTCTTTTAGTTTCGTATAAACACTTACCATTCCAACATATTTTACAGAGGTAGTAAAAAGGACTCCACCAGCAGCTTTATTTGGCTCTTCCAGTGCCTCCTCTCTTAAAAACATAACTGGTGTTTCCTGGAGGGATCTTTTTTTTTTTCTACAAGAACCTTTTCTATTCCTACAGCATCCACTACTGCCATGGTGCACCCTCCTCTCCTCTCATCCTTACCACAGGGTCCAGCTCTTTCCAGAATATGACTTTGAATTTGGGGACTTGGTGAACTTACTGGAAAATCTTGTCTCTTGTCATGATTGTGAAATTAATGACTAAGCAAGAGCTGAAAAGGCAAAACCTGAAGAACCTAGTTTTTTATGACATTATAACCATTTTTTTCCTAAACAACTCCATGATTTCCATGGGACCTAATTTAGAGATTTAGAGTTTCTGAATACTTTGAACTGTCTATAGTATAAACAGCCGGCGAAAAAAAAAAAAAAAATCATTCATCATATATGCTGGCAATTTGCATTAAAGGTGAAGGATGCCTGATTGACTGTAAATTAACTGCAAGATTATCAAACATTTTGCTGGGTCTAAATTAATGCATAAAACTGGGCACAGATGAAGGGGGCGGGAGGGGGTGAAACAATAATTTTTTTTCTTGAATAAGTACATATTATATGAGATACTTTCACACACAGATTTTCAAGACTTCAGTCATTAGTATTGTATCTCAATAAACCAACAACATTAGTATTGTATCTCAGTAAACCAAACAACAAAACAAAATAGAAAATTGTAAAATAATCCAGTATGCAAGTTCCAGAATTGGAAAAGTATCCCATGTTCTTGAGTCTCAGCCCAGTGTATACCACTGTTTTGAAATTAACACTATTTAAATTCACATAAAGCTCACTCCAAAGATTAACTTTTGTGCTCTTTCGTGTAGCAGATGACGCTGCTGGAGTTCCGCTGTGTATCGGGGACATAGCATGAAATACATCAGATTAGATTTTGCTATACTTTCAAATGAATAACTTTTCTTAATTTAAGTACCTATAAAATGCGTGGTTTTACTTACCTTTCTTCCAACTCTCTTGTAAAAGGGAATGAAAGCTGGTAGACTTCTGGTAGACCTCTGAGAAAATAAGTGCTGTATTAGTGCAACAATGTAGTATAATTCATTCCTTGTAAGATTGCATTAATGAGTAGCATCAGAGAGACATATTTGATCTTCAAAGGTTTCTGACTCCTGGACATTTTCAAGTGTTCATAGAGTTGTTGAGTGTTTTTTAGAATTGGGTGCTTCATGACAGATTTTAATTCTACCCTTTCAGATACAGCTTTAGTTGAATAGCTGGACTTTCAAAATCATCCTACAGGATTTCTTGGCATCAGTCATACACATAGTTTTTTGAAGGCTAAGATTGTTTGCTCTGGACTTCTGTCATCGGGTTTAATGAAGCAAAAAAAGGAATGAACACAGTGCAACACATTTTGGTCCTATGTTGCCAGCAGACAACAGTTTTAGTCTACAATTATCATTCATGCAATTAAGTGTTTAAGAAAAAAAAGAAGGATAATTTGATAGAATATTGAAAAGTAAACAGTACATAAAGCAAAAGTAAACTTTTATACTTTGCTTATTACCCTCTTTCTGTTTGTAATAGTTTTATATTTCTTCCACCCACATTAAATGCAAATTAATATTAACATCTACATCTTTGTAAGTTTTCTAAAATTACCTTAATACACATTATGTATCAAGTGCAATTATTTTTTCTTTTGCTGTAATAATCATTGAAGAGTAAAGCAGTGACAACAAATGCTAACATAGGTGTTAATTTATTTCTTGAGAGTCTGTGTGTGTGTACATGTGTGTGAAATGTAGTTTGTAATCTAAACCTGGCAGGGGGAGCTATTACACTTCAGTAATATTTGTGAGCCTAACTTGCTGAGAATTCAAGCCAGATAATTTGCTGTTCCTTTGAAAAAACTAAAAGAGGTGGTAAAATCAAGGCAGATGACATCCAAATATACTTTTCATACCTCATACATCTTCCCTTCATGTCCGAAAAGGAAGTCTGCTCTCTCTGAATGGGGATTCTCATTTAGTTTCTAGTTTTATGGTTCAGCAAAATTAGAAACGTATTTTGCCTGTGTTAGTTGTATTCACATCTGGCTTCAGAGCAGCAGGTAAAAATATACTCTGTATATTGCCTGGATGATTTCATTTGGATCAAATAGCTATCAAAAGCATAAAGTATTTGAAAGACGTATTTATGTATGTGCCAGCACAAAGCTGTATATGAAAATTAGAAATGGGATTTCTTTTAAAGGTATTGGTAAATAACGTGGTTCTTCCATACATCGGGAAAATTGGAATTTGAACTTTGAGAGTTAGGACTGTTCTGATAAACATGGCTGTTCTCATGTCCCTTGAACATGAATAACTTTGAAACAAGCTTTGCAGAGTGAATCAGGTTTAACATATAATATCAATTCATGCAGGAATCAAGTCTTAAATGCTTGCAAAGATGGAAACCCAGTTTCACTGGAGTCACATGTTTTTTGTGAAAGTCACAGACCCCAAGATCAAACAAATATTTATAATTTGACTCCTGACTTTTTTCTTGTATTTTAAACTTTTTGTTTTAAAGAGAGACCTAAACAACAACAGAAACAAAAAGCGTTTCATGGGTAAGGGGTAGCCCATTTATATACACTGAATAGGAGAATGCACACTTCTTCACTCTAGAAGCATAATAAGCAAAGCTATTCAGATTCAGATGGGTCCTTCCAGGGAAACACCATGCAAAAAATGAAATACATGAAGACGTTCTTTGTTCTTCTTTCCATTGGTTATTTGCACTCTTTAACTTCTGTAAGGTTCTCTTTCACTTGACAGTCCTTGCAAAATTAACAGTAAAAATGACTGCTCACAAAGAATATTTTTAGGGTGTTTTTCTTTTCCTGTCTTTGATTTATGTTGCTTATGCATCTTATGAACAACATCCGTTTGGACTGCCGATCAAATGTTACTCTTCTTCCTCTTCCCCTCAATTGCCTAGGTTTAGAAAAGTGACTGTACTATAGTCCGACTAAAGGTATAAGTGAATTGAAATTGCAAGACGAAAAATTGAACTGTACCCTGTACACTATTTGTCTTGGATCAGGGCATAGGAAGGACAGCACTGGAAAACTTTCTCATAGGCAGTATCAGCTGTGTTTTCACAACCTCTTAGACTACAGAAACATCCTGCATCCCACATACATCTCACCTGGCAAGAAAATCATGAGATTGGAGCAAATATTAGAGAAAAAATGGCTTCGAGGCCCTTTTTCTTCATTTCCTCTGTTTTTTTTTCTTAACAGGTAGAGATGGAATTGCTCTGCTTGTGCTTTAGGCCAACAGGACACAAGCAAATGGCTCTCCAAAAACCTTAATAGTGGACAGCTTGAGCTCTTACACCTCAGCAGGAGTTAGTAACACAGGCTAAGCAGCACTGAGCTGTGTACTTTCTGCTACAGAGCTGGTTTGTGTCTGGCTAATCTGGAGCACAGAAAGGACTAATTTGTAGCCTGCCATGTGCAGGCAACATTTGGAAGCGTTTCCTCAAACTTGAGAAAGTTGCTTTTATTTTAGAAGAAAACAGAGATCGTCACCTAATCCCTTGACCACAGGTGCTGGGACTTTAAGAAGAATAACAAATATCACAACAGTCCCAAAGAAAACAGTGAGAGCTGGCATTGCTGCTATTGATGATTTGCAATTTGTGAACAAAGTTCAGGCATAGTATTGGTTTCAGTCTCATTTTACATTCAGGGCAGTGTTGATTTTTGAATACTTCTGTGGTGTGACCCAAATAGTTTTTACTACATTAGTCAGGATGGTTATACCTTTGATGCAGCCTGTAGCCCTTGTGCCTCCGCACCCAGCTAAGTTTAGTTCCCTAAAATTCAGGTAAGAAATCTGCATTTCCCAGTCATCACAATTATCATTTGTATATAACAAGCACACAAGCCTCTGTAGACAAATATGATAGCTATATGAAGCCTGAAATCTGAATGAGAGATTTTAGGGGGGGGTTGTGTGTGCGTGGTTGGACTCCATGATCTCAGAGGTCCTTTCCAACCATGACGATTCCGTGGTTCTGTGTGATTCTGTGATTCAGATGAGACACAGATTTTAGACTTTGTGTGCTCAGAGTGCTGCTCTGTTTTCCAACAACCTCGACTACAATTAAAGTTGGGTCTGTGATAAGGACACTAGGGCAGGGATCAGGAGACTTTTGTGTTCTTTCCAGTTCCATTATGGGCCTGAGAAGTAAATCTATAGAAGAAATTTTATTCCTTGGTACCATCTTTCTAGTCCAATTTTACTCATTTAAATTGTGACCTGGAGATTATTGCTGACTGAGACAGGGACGTGCCTGTAGATCTAAACCTAATAAACACAGTAAATTAAGGTGTGTGTCTGCAATTGAAGCATTTGTACAACTGCTTACCAAATATCTATACACACATGCCCATTTAAATTTGTGGATTCTGAGATTTATTAACAGATGTATTTTTTGCTGTAAGTCTATTAACTATTTTGTTTCTTGTAAGCAAGAAGAATATCCTGGTGCTGTTGTGGGGTACAAGTTTCCTCCATGGTCCTTGAATGAAATGCTGGCTTAAAAAACATAATCAGTATTAACTTTCAGTGAAAATACAAAGAGTTTGCATATGTATGTTTCTGTAGGGGATCCCTGTTGTGCCTATTACCACAAAATGCAAAATGGTATTGACTGGGAAACCACATAAAACAAAAAATATGGATCTTAATGGAAGAGCTCAACAGTTTCTGTCATTTAATACAGATAAGTGACAGTTTCTTAAAAAAACCCCCTTCTTTAAGTTTGCATATTTCTTACCCATCTTTCCTAGAGAGAAGAAAACTTCTCCTTCTCTCCACCCCCTTTCAGACTAATGCTTTAAATTTAGGAAACCTGGGCAGCTGTAGCTTAATGGGTTCCTTAGCAGTTGGAGTGGTGTTTGTTGTGCTCTCTTCACTCATGTGAGTACTCCAAATTTCTTACATTTCACCTTTTTTATAGGGAATGTATTCTCTCAAAGGGGAGAAGATATGAAGTCAAACTTTCAAGAACTGAAGTCACTTAGAAGTGTAAGGTCTGTTGAAAGGCATTTCCGGCAGGAAAGAAAAAGAGTTTCCTTTTGTGTTTTGGAGTTGTGGCATTCATTTGGGATGCAAAGGAGGGGAAATTGTGGATGAGATTGTGGGGACAGCTACTAAGACTGAGAGTCAGTTGAAACTAAGAAATGAGGAAATAATGAGCAAAAAAGTAGTATGGGCTCAAAAGAGGGAAATAGTGTGTTTGTTGGGGGAAGGGATGGTGGTGTCACATTACATTAACTTAAGCCTGCTTTATAAGTAAAGAAAATGAGTGCTACTGAGAATATAGTCCCTTTCCAGGGCAGTGTATAATTTATCCTGAGTACCTTCTACACCTGAAGTCTGAAGAGTTGGGATTTAGTAAGAGCGTGAAAGAAGCAACTGTAATATTCAAAATAGGAAGTGATTAGGATGGGGAGAGGAAAACTCAAGGGAAGGAGAGATTCAGACAGCTTTCTAGAGGTACCAATAAGCTTTTTTCATACAGAAGCTCTGGGTTGTTTTTTTTTTTGCCTTTTTTTTTTAAATTTGTTGGCAGTTTCCTTGTTAATTTATCTTCTCACTGGAGGCCTCTCCGCTAATAACATATAAACCAAAGTTTCTAGGGAAGGAGTGTCAGCAGCTCAATACGTTTAGCTAATTCTTGTCCTGAAGTGTTATGTGCTGTTGCAGAATCCTGTGAAACACGTAGCGTGGTCCCCTGTGAGCCAATTGCATTTGGTTACGGTGATGATTATCCACATATTGGAAAGATGTCTGTGTTGTGTTTCAGAGTTACATGATGACATAAATCTTCTCACATCTTTACCACTTTCTCAAAAGTATCTCTGATCAAGCTTCTGAGCAATTATGAAAAATCCTAAACATCCACTATTATTTTTTTTTAGTAAGGCCCCAAATCTAAAATTGATTCCTCTTAATAGGGAACCTTTCTACCTTGCAGGAAGGAAGGAAGGTTAATGATTAGTCTGGGACAAGCAGGGTGTTTGGGAATCAATAGTAACTAATTTACTACTATTAGAAATAAGGAACTTGTTGTTGCAAGAAAAGAGATGCTCAATGGCACATTTTAGCATCACTGCCTCATGCACGGAGGCCCCAGCGTACGGGATGTAAAAGCGAGGCGTGTTTGATTGATGAAGACTGGGTCGAGTTCATCTGATGCCTCTCGAAGCTTACAATCTAACTATTATCTCCTGATTAATGTCTGGCATGAAATTCACAGTTGCTAACTATGACTGCCTGCGCCGCACTTTATCTGTGCTGTGAGATGCAGGAAGTGCTATTGGTCCCGTTTAGATTGTATCAGCCTGCAGAGGGAAATATAGTAAGGTGATCAACTATCACACGGTCATTTTAACAGCTCTTGTGGATATTCAGGGTGGGATGCCTAAAAGTTATGCGCCCAAGTTTGAGCAAGTCACCTAAGGCTCCCTTAATAGTCACGGAAATACAATGGATATCTCCAGAGTGTGATTCTTCTGACCTATTTTAGACACCCCCGTCTCGGGATAAGATAAATTGCTCTCTGGAGATGCCTGTTTCTCTCTACTGATAATAAAGGGAACTGAGGGTACCTGCCTCAGACCTTGGGCAGATGGTGCCTAAATTAGAGCAGATGAATCACACCTTTGCTATCATTCAGGAAGAGTAAAACAGGATTAGCCTCTTCATTTGGGTGGCAGCGGGCAGGGAAAGAAAATATGAGTAGGGAATTAACGTACCTCCATACGCAATGCTGTCAAATAAAAAAGTGAGTGGTTTATTTCACTTAAGAGTCTGGTTAAGATTTCCAGATTGGCACTATCTTAAACAGAATATGAAAAGTAAGGAGCAGCTGAGTGTGTAATTAAAGGCAGAGAAGGTAACAAAAGGCAGAATCTTGCCCAAAGACTTCATTTGCATCCCAAGGCAACCATCAGTCATGTGAGAAGGGAGCCCCTTAAGCTGTCCAATAACCCAAATTGATGATGATGATTATACTTACCTGGTGTTTTTTGTACAAAACTTTCATACCTCTTCAGAAATGGGGGTGAGTATCATTACCTCAATATAGAGAGGGGAAAAACTGAGGCACAGGGTGGCTATAACATGTTGGAGATTATAAGATTAGTAAGTACTGAAGTTGAAACGGGAGTTCAAGCATTTTACTCCCCGTCACCTGATCCAAACACTAGCTATTGCTGCTTTCGTATCTTTCTTCTCTCTCCACTGTCAAATGCACAATATAGTCTTGTTCATGTGGATTTTTAAAGAGTATTCCGAAATGACTCCCAAGCTTTTTAGAGGCTCACCTACTTTTCTGTGAAGGCCGTGAAAGGAATTCAGCTTCTATTGCCAATAGGAGCTGGTAGCTGAAGACAATCTGAGTATAAAATTGACTACTGAGAAAGCAGTGTGGAGCTGCCCTGAAGTGAAGCCACATTGCGTAAAGGGAGAAAAAGTTTCTGAAAAATTATGTGTGGAGTTTTCTATTTGTTGATTTCTTCTTTTTTTTTTTTAATGATTCTAGTCATGTTTTATCAAGTTGAGTTCCAAAGTACGTGCTGTTATTCTTCCCTGTTTATACTGCAAACTGTTCTGTTAACTGAAGACCTAAGCCTGTACTCATAGAAGTAGAGGATGCTTTTAAGAGCAAAATAAAGTGGTCCAGCACAGGTATCAGCAACTTGCTGCAATAAGTACTTGGAATAACTCTGCAGGCACCTCCCCTGATTTTAGCAGCCACGTCCCCTAAGCTGGCTGGGAGCACAACCGATCAAAATGACACGGAGAACTTCATATGCATTTCTACCACTCATGACATAATGGCTCACATGAGAAATGTGGCCTCATAGGCAAGTTTCACTGTCCAAAGAGTAGAGCTGTTGTACTCTGAGCTCAGTTAGCATCTGTTTGAGATCAGTAGTCACAGGCACGTTTTTCTCTTTTTTGTTTACTTTTGCTTCACCCAAAAGATACTGAGTCTGTTGTCTTGAAGGCAATAATAACAGGGTATACTGTAGCAGCAGAACACTTGAATATGTGTGATTCCTGAAGCTGATGAGAAAGACCACACCAAGGCAAAGTGTTTGAGAGCCTGACTTTTGCTGTGCAGGTTGCTCTAGCCCTAGTATGGTGTTAAAGCCGTATGAAAGTACTTTAAGATACATCTGTAGCTCAAAATAAAATGATGAAGTATGTGTTAGAAACATGAAATTATACTAGAAACATTAGATCTTAATTGAAACATAACTAATTAGAAGTTATGTTTAGAAGAAGGATTAGAAGAAAGTTTCAAAACTAATTAGAAGAAAGTTTCAAAATAAAATCCAGGAACTGCAAGCACTGCTGTCTTGAAGGAAATAATTTCATTACAAACTCTAGCTATGAAAGTTGGTAGAACTATTAGACATTTTGGAGGAGAGTCTGTATGAAGTGACACGTACCTGATGATTATTTTGGGGCGGGAGGGTTTTTCAGTGGTACTAAGTGCTCCAGAAATTAAAAATGAATGAAATGTACGTGGATTCTAAGAAATCTGACAGACTGAGGTCCTGAACAGAGACCTCAGATGGGATGTAGGCAGCAATGCCACAATAAGGTTTATAGAATTACTCCTGCAGAGCCCCAGTGGCTTCAGTCACATGAACTAGAAGCTGAGAGGTCTGACAATGAGCAATTGCACTGCAAGATGCGCAGGGTCACCAGGACGTCCAGGTCATCACAAGACAAGCTCTCATGCTCAGTGGTAATACATAGATGGTCTGAGGTCTTGCTGAGATGTTCTGGAGGAGTAGATGTCAAACCAAATAAGGTTTTCTTTAAGTCAGAAATAATTTCATTTTTTACAGCTCTTGAAGTCCCTGTTGAGTTCCTTTCTAAGCCAATGAACTGATTACCCCCAAATACATTAGTAGAAATAGCATTTTGTGCTCTTATTCCATGAGATCCTGAGTGCCTTTCCACTCCTGTTGAAATCATTAAGTATGCTCAACATTTTTTTAAAAGGATTAAGCCTTTTATTTTGTTATTTTCTGTTTTATTTTTAGCTGGCATTATCTTCATAGAGAAAATTCTTAAAAACATCATAGTTTCCCTTGTGATAGTGGGGAAAACTTTTTTAAAGAGTTTGATTTTCATTCTAAATTAAACATCAAAATGAGGAAAAAAAGGATCATGTTTTTATTTTTTTAAATAGACAGATGAAAGATTTTGTTATTAATAATTGACATGAAAGCTTTTCGTCTTGAACAGTGGTGTATGTAAACCTCAATAAAATCCTAAAAGTGCTTTTGTAGAACAAGAACAGTCACAAAAATCTGAATAAAGCCACCTTTTCAAAGAACACGATGAGAAAAGGGAAAACTCTTAGATGTGCAGAGCAACACATTTTACATTCATGCCCTAGTTATTAGGAAGCTTTGAAGTATTCACTGTTATTGAATACAGTGTATACTGTAATACATTTAGTGCCTTCATGCGGAGCTAAAAAGTTCCAGCCAAAGTGCCTTGGCTATTTTTGTGAGCAAGAGAATTTGGAGGCAGGGATAAAAATGGTGTTCCAGTCTAAATCTTATGTAGTGCTTAAGGTTTGACTACAGAAATTATCATAGCAAAGCTTACATAAAGTTAAAATAATAAACACTTGGAGGGGGTTGGGCCAGGAGATGGACTGTTTTGGTCTTTGTGTTATGTTCTTAGTTCTTTATTACAAAGGACAAGAAAATAATGGTTTACAGTGTGAAGCTATCTTCCAGCAGATGTTATAAATTGTTTAATTCTGTGGACAGACAGGATCTTCAAAATCATATTCTAATCTAGTGCAACTCCACTGAAACACAACAGATTACCTTTTTGCTCAGGGCGAATGCAGGGGTAGATTCCAGGTAATACCCAGACCATAAACCAATTCTGCCTTCATCTCAGTAAGGTAGTATCTCTTAAATAACTTCATTAGTTGTTCCCTTCTCCTTGGGAAGTAGGGATGCTGCCTTGTTGTAGTTGAGAAAACAACAATAACAAACCCATTACTCGCCCGACCCCGCTGTTTTATCATGTTCAGTGGACCCTTGTAAAACTACCCACTGCAACCTGGTAACCATTGGGTAACTCTCCATTAGATGAACATTGCTTAGAGTTAGGGTCTATACTTATCTGGCGGCTTGCTTCTTCAAACTCATTTCCATACTATCCTCTAACGTATCCCAGACATCATCTGCTTCAAGAGCTGACAATAGTATTTACTGCTCTATCTCTGTCCATCTCTTTATCTCTGCAGAAACCCTCTCCCTGCCAGGTGTTTGGGACATTGGAATAGGCTGCCCAGGGAGGTGTTTGAGTCACCATCCCTGGATGTGTTTAAGAGACGATTAGATGTGGTGCTGAGGGATATGGTGTAGGGGAGGACTTTGTAGAGTAGGGTGGATGGTTGGACTCGATGATCCCAAGGGTCTCTTCCAGCCTAGATGATTCTATGATTCTATGATTCTATACTTTCTGTGTGCTGAGATGCTTGCACGTATATTTTCCAAGGCACTGAGTAAATGTCCTAAGATTAAAGCTCCTGGTGATTATTTTCCTTGATTCCAACTGGTGTCGCCAAGTAGGAATACGTGCAGCCCATAAGAAGCTCTTTGGATCTACTGGTCAGTATGGTGTCAGATTTACCGGGTTTCTTTTCTCCAGGCTGTTTATGATTAATCTGATATCAGTCTGTCTACTGTAAGCAATTCCTATGGAAATGAGCGTAATGGGGCAACCATTTGACTTCAGGGGAACTGCAAGTAGCAGTAGGTTAACACAAAATGGAAATATTCCTAAACATAGGATGACCATTCACGAGACTTGCATTGTTTCTAAACTTCTTAAACACAATCTCCTTTTTCCTCTCATCCCTCCTGCAGAGAGACCATAAAAGTCCCTTTCCACCAGATATGTTGTGTCTCGAGTAGCGTAGAAGACAACCAGCATATTTACTCAGCTCTATCTCTTTACTCTTGGACGGCAGGATGGAAGGATTGACTCACAGTTTGTTTTAGCGGAATTCACTATTGTCATGTTCAAGCACCTATTGTAGAAATAGAAATACATTATTCCCTCCCTCTGGGATTGCCCTAATTTATTCAAAATAATGTACAGGCAGCTAAATGGTAGGGCGCACCAGTGGCTTCTTTCTTTTTTTAAATTGGTTTATATCTGGATTCTTTTAGACATAGTAAAATAGCTTCTTAGTCATTTCCTAGTTATTTTCCTAGTTATTCACAGTCATTTTTCAGGCAATGCCTCTGATTTGTTGCAAGCCTGGAGGGGAAGAAAGGCACCCTTCAGCTTGGTGAATTTTTTTTCTGGGAACGGGGGACACATTTTTATACTTTTTTTTTTTCCTTGACTCTGGTCTTAAACATATTAAGCAAAAATGAAGCATGTGTTTTTAAAGCTGTTTGAATGGTTGTAGTAAGTAAATGAAATAAGCATATTTCTTTTTAAGAGCGTCATCATTGCTAGACTGTTTGTTAGACTTCAAGCATAGGAAGTAACTGAATGCTCCCATAATATTGTTATAGAGGCGTTTTATCAGAAAAACAAAGGACAAACCTTTTCCTGGCTGGATATACCTGGTTCTATCATCCCAAGGATCTTTTCTGCCCAGGCCTTTAGTTCTCAGCACTAAATTAACACTAAAGTAGGAAGAAACTTGACAGGAAAGGGTTGCGTGGCTTGTCAAACTTCGGTCAAATTCATTTATTTAGATGTTGAACACATATGGCCATAACACAACATTTTAGCAGTGAAGTTGGTTTGAAAAGTACCTCCATCCCACCCAGCCCTCCCCACCGCTCACTCCCACATCAGCACTTCAGCTGGCTGATCCTGCAGGGCTGACTCGAGAGTTGGGAATGCCCTTTCCCCTCTGAATTATTATTTTTAATTTATTTTATTTTTAAGGGCTTTTCCTTCCAGCCAGATCTCTTCGGGACAATACAGCAGGACCAACCCAATACCTGAATACACACACTTGAGTATATAAAGAATGACAGCATTGGGCTAGGAACAAGCTGTCACATGTTAAATTTGTAGGGAAAAAAAAAAAAGCAACCTGCATCTGTTAGAAACGTCTTAAAAAAACTATGTATCCTATATTGTGAGGCATCTCACTTAGGAGACTAGCTGCAGAAGTCTCTCATATAGTCAACAAAAATAAGACTTTTCAAAGGGCAATCAAATTTGTTATATCGGCTAAATGACCCTTTCAAAGAGACTGTGGAAAAAAAATTAAACTAGGATAACTAGACTTCCATATCTTTATTATATGTATGTAAGCTTGGTGGCAAGCTGACACTTAGTAGCTGGAATTGCTTGTCACAGGAGCCATTCTGAAGTTTGCTTTCCAGACCTTCCTGTCCCTAGGCAAAGAAGGGTCTTGAGCAACTTCTATATATCAAAATGCAGGATGAATTGAAGATA
>JAHREE010150012.1:0-15792 GCA_033628505.1 Tringa tobata | reverse complement strand
GTGGGCTCTGAGTTTGCACAGCCCTGTTGCCATCACCAGCCCCACCCCGTGTTGGTTTTGGGCCACTGGGCTATTAAAACAGAGAGAGATTAATGCAGACAGTCTGCCCTGGCTCTGACACCCCACGGAAAATGGGGGGTGAGGGGGGGTTTTCAGCTCCTTTCGAGTCTGCTGGGGACAGCGAGGCCACTCTCCCCCCCTAAAGAACGCTAAGGACGTCGTTAACATTTAACCAAAATATTGCTATCAAGAGATGATAAGCTTATTACAAAGCACAATATCATTTCTGTTTCGCCCTTGGGGAAAACAAAGGCATGAAAGCCAGGACAGACTCGCCCCTCGTCAGGTAAGAAAAGTGGGAATAGTATCGTTGAGTCCATTTGGAGAGACTCAAATCATTCCTGGCTTTTGATTTAGGAAGTTCAGCAGGGAGTGAAAAAAAAAATAAAGATGGGAGGGAATGAACGTTACTCGATAAAATTTGTATTCCCTTTTACTCACTGTTTTTGGGTTTGGTTTGCTATTTTTTTTATATATCAATGTGAAATTGAGGTGGATGCACAACCGTTTGGAACTCTGATCCCAATCCTATTAAAACTCCCCGACAAGCTGCTCCTGCTTCAAAAGGGGAACCTGCTTTGACCTTTTTTTTTCCAGCTGTATTTCTGGTAAAACACCTCCAAGAAGCATTTCCCGGCGTTTCCGTGGCCTCGAGAACAACCCCTCCCCTTTCTTCCACCAAACCTGCCTGGCCTTGTGCCTCCATCCCAAGGGACAATCCATCGGAGCTCCGAGACCTTTAATTTTAAGGGATCAAAAGGTTTGGAAGAAGGAAACAGCTGGTGGGGACTGAATTATTTTTTTTTCCCCATCCGGTGAAGCGCAGCCTCCCCCCTCGTCCAGGTAAAGTTGGGGGTGGGGAGAGGACACTTCATCAGCTTTTTTTAAAGCCTCTATGTAAGGTGACTCCCCTTTTTAGGAAGTGTTTCAGGAGTGCCTTTCCCAGGCCTGGGAATGCTGCTTCTTGGTGACCTTCTCACCCAGCCCTGCCAGGAGTTCTGTGCCTGGAGGCTTCGTGGCAGATGGTGGTAGAAATCACCTCGCTCCCCTTAAAAGCCCTGGGAGGCATCAGTTCCCCCCCCCTCTTCCCACCCCCACAGGTCTTTGTGGCCTCTTCATCCCACCTGGATTCCTAAAAGCTGGGCTATCTCTCTCCTGAAAGCTGCTATCCCTATGGAAAAAGCCTCCAGGATGAATTAAAAAGGTTCCTGGACAGGAAAATTGTTCCCTGTGACACAACAATTGCTCCCTGTGAGGCTCACATGAGAGCTGGGCAGGAGAAAGCTAAGACCAAGGTGATGGGCTTCCTCCCACCCCCAAAAAAAATCATCTTATTGACCATAGAACCCCAGGATAAACCTCGCTCTGGGAGCTGAAATATATAGCAGGGGTAATTCCCCCCCAAACGCCAGTTCTGGGGAGAAAAAACAGCTTTTGGAGGAATCTCACCGGGATCAACACGGGAGGTCGTAAGCTCGGAAGGAGGGGGCCAGTTGGGTTTGGTTTTTTTTTTCAGCTTTGATGCAGAGCTTTGGGAGCACAGCTCGGGTGTTTCTGAATTCAGACTGGATTATGGATCAGCAAGAAAGGAACAAAACCTACCAAAACGTCGCTACGTTTTAGTTTTGCAGTTATTGTGCTCTGTTTTAACAGCTTCTTGAAGGTATCTCTTAGAATCATAGAATCATCTAGGTTGGAAGAGACCCTTGGGATCATCGAGTCTACCCTTGGGATCATCGAGTCTACCCTTGGGATCATCGAACCATCTACCCTACTCTACAAAGTTCTCCCCTACACCGTATCCCTCAGGCACCACATCTTCTGGCCTGGGAGGCAGAGAGATAAGAGACCCTGTGTGTCAGGAGGTGTTTGAGACCCCTAGATGGGGAACGACTCCCTCCCTGCACACCCTGCCTGGCCCTGGTGTGCACCTGGAGGTGCTCCTCACCCTTGCCGTTGATTTTGATCTTCATGGGGATCTGCCTCGCCACGCTGAAGAGGTTGCGCTGAAGAGCCTGCTGGACGAGCCGCTGTTCCTCCTCCGTCATCCGCGAGACCTTCTTCTCCGGAGGTTCTCCCGACTCCAATCTCTCCCTCAGCTGCTCCAGGGTGGCCGTCCTTGCTGCCACGGTTGCCTGTTGGCTAGCCAAGGTCACTGGCACGGCGATACGGTTTGGCATAGACACAGTCAAGGGCACACCGTCACCTGGAAGAGAAAAGAGTCGCTTTATCCCTCTCACAGCCTTTCCGAGCACAGGATCCCAGAATAATATGGGGTTGGAAAGGACCTCTGGAGATCATCTAGTCCAACCCTCTGCCAGAGCAGGGTCATCCAGAGCAGGTTGGACAGGAACACGTCCAGGTGGGTTTGAGTATCTCCAGAGAATGAGACTCCACCACCTCTCTGGGAAGCCTCTTCCAGGGCTCTGCCACCCTCAAAGGAGAGAAGTTCCTCCTCGTGTTTAGTTGGAACTTCCTTTGTTCAAGTTTGTGCCCGTTGCCCCTTGTCCTGTCCCCGGGCACCACTGAGAAGAGCCTGGTCCCATCCTCTTCTCACCCACCCTTTAGCTATTGCTCAGCATCAATGAGATTCCCTCTCAGCCTGCTCTTCTCCAGCTGAACAGCCCCAGGTCCCTCAGCCTTTCCCCATCAGAGAGATGCTCCACTCCCTCATCATCCTCGTAGCCTCCGCTGGACTCTCCCCAGCAGCACACAAAGGTTGAAACCCCTGGTGGAATATTCTAGAAACCTTGGAGCCACCCAAATCCCTCTACTCTCAAATCCCAACTAGTCTGGGTGAAAAAAATGGATAAATAATAGTGTTTTGGTGCCTGTACCTCTTAACCCAGCCACCCCCCTCGCACCTTTTCTGACCGCCGTCGCCGGAGACACCCGAGGGTTGCTGGTCCCACTGCCCGGGGCCACCCCGATGATGGGGAAGCGGATCTTTGGAGGAGAGAGGAGGGAAGGAGGTCCCGTGGTGGTGGGCGAGTAGCTGAACAAGGAGGAGCTGTAGCTGGGCCTCCTGCCCTCCCGTCTGTTGCCATCGATGGCGGCCTGGAGCTCGGCAGGAGAACTGAGGGATTTCTTCTCGCATTCGTAGGCGTAGAGGTACTTCATATACCTGGGAGAGAGGAGAAAAGGGGGAAACTCAGGCAGGTTTTCTCCAGACAACATGAAATGACAAGCATGGCATTCAGGAAGGTTTATCAGAGCCAGGTCCTCTGCAGATCCGGAGTCTCTGTCCACACTTGGTTTGCTAGAGAAGCATCGTGCAACCCAGGCGTGAAGCCCAGAGCTCTCAAAGAAACTCTGAATTAACTCAATATTTCCAGGGAAGCACGTAGATACCTGCTATTTCACCCACAGGGGCAGAAAAGAATCATTCACAATTCCTTTCACAACTGAGATACCACCTAAAAATGTCAAGAATTAAGACCTTGGACTCTTCACGCAAGGAAATTTGAGGAATTACCTGTGTCCAAGCCATTTGTGTGGGGCAGCACCACGCCTGTCGGCGGGCACATTTGCAGGAGACAGCCCCATGGTACCAAAGGCTGTAGAAATAGCAAGGAGTTTCCCTCTTTGGGACTCTTTTTGGGGCTTTAATAACTTTCCAGAAAACCCAGTTTGTAGAAGAGGCGGGTGTGGATTCCGGGTGTGGATTCCTGGCGCAGCCTCTCCCCCGTAGCTTAATTTTTAAGGTAGGTTTACTTTAACCATTCTCTGCTTATTCTACTTTTTTCTTCCCTTTTTTTTTTTTCTTTTTGTTTTTTTTTTGGTCTTTTTTGTTTGGCTTGCCTAATCAAGGTGAGGTCAGGAAAACAACCCCGACAATAAGTAGGTGCTAAATGCAACTTTCCAGGATTTAGTGGTGATAACAGACAATTAGCGGTGAAATGATCAAGTTCCTACTTGATGCCTCATCAAGTCCCCTGAGCCAAGGACTCTTCGGAGACAGAGCAAGAGCCTTCCTCTCCCTGAGGAATCCTGACTCTGAAAAGGCAGGAAAGGCAGAAGGTGGAGGGTGGCACAACGCTCAGTGACCCAGGCCATGGCATCACAGTGCTGGGATGGAAGGGATGGAAAGGGAAAGAGTTCAGGAAAGTTCTGGGTTGAACGACCCAGGACTAATTTCTCCTCAAATGCTTGGGAAAAACTGCACTTTTAGAAGACTCCGTTGTCTGAATTTGTGAAAATATTTACTTTACAGCCAGCTATTGAGTGTGGGATTCAAGGTCTTGGGGTTTTCCAGCTCCCCAGGTGTGGGGAGGAGGAGGAGGGAGAGGTGGGCACTTGACCCAAGCTGCCACCAGGGTTATTTCACACCACGAATGGCACAGTAGAAATTAGAAAGTTCTCTCTTTCTCTCCCTTGATGCCTGGGATCCTGAGAACTCCTTGCCCCAGTGCTGGAGCCCTGAGCCCTTCCCTTCCTCCCAAAGCCACAGCACTCACAGGGTCCCACATGGGCTGTCCCTGCTGGGAGGTCACAGCTCCCTGGGATGGAATGGGACGAGTATAATCCTGTCATATCAGTCCTAAAATCAATACTGGCTCTTTAGTGTTATTATTAATCTTATTTAGGGTTTTCCCTGCACCTGGAGAAGAAGAACGTGAAGCACCAATAGAGGTTAGGGGTGGACCTGCTGGAGACAAGTTCCGAAGAGAAAGATCTCCGAAGAGAAAGATCTGAGGGTCCTGGTAGACAGCAAAATGACAATGAGCAAGCAGTGTGCCCTTGTGGCCAAGAGGCCAACGGAATCCTGGGCTGTGTAGGGAAGAGTGTGGCCAGTAGGTCAAGGGAAGTCATTCTTCCCTCTGCTCTGCACTGGGGAGGACACAACTGGAATGTACTGAGACCAGTTCTGGGTTCCCCAGTTCAAGAGGGACAGGGAACTGCTGGAGAGAGTCCAGCGTAGGGCAACAGAGATGGTAGAGGGATTGGAGCATCTCCCTGATGAGGAAAGGCTGAGAGAGCTGGGACTCTTGAGCCTGGAGAAGAGAAGGCTGAGGGGAGACCTTATCAATGCTGACAAGGATCTAAAGGGTGGGTTGAAGGATGATGGAACCAGACTCTTTTCGTGGTTGCCAGTGAGAGGACGAGGGGCAACGGGCACAAGTTGGAACATGGGGAGTTCCACCTAAACATAAGGAGGAACTTCTTTGGGGTGAGGGTGGCAGAGCCCTGGAAGAGGCTGCCCAGGGAGGGTGTGGAGTCCCCTTCTCTGGAGATCTTCAAGCCCCGTCTGGATGCAGCCCTGAGTAACATGCTCTAGCTCTGGGCAACCCTGCTTCAGCAGGGGAGTTGGACTGGATGATCTCTAAGGTCCCTTCCAACTCTAAAAAAATTCAGTGAAATTAATGTTAATTATTTAGTCTTATCCTATTAAATCTACTTCAACCCTCGTGTTTCCTTGTTTTCCCCAATTCCCCTTCCCAGGTGGGGAGGCGTCACCGGGTAAGAGAAGAATTGTCTGAAGGACAACAAATTGTGGTGGGTTCCTCAAACCCTCACAGGAAGGATCCCTGCTCAGAAAAATAAGGGGAGAAGGAATAGAAAAAACCACAAGCCTTGGGTGAGAGGGATAAATAAAGCGATTCATCAGCTCCTCTCTGACCACATTTGGTCTTGGTTTTTCCACCCCAATCCCTGCTTGGCCAATTCCCAGTCCGTGTTGAGATCCACCACCTTAAGACTTACTGGGTTCGAAGCGTGAAGGCGGCACTGGTGATGGAGGTGGGCAGGTTAAGGCCTTTGGTGATCTCTCGCCAGATTTTCTTGTTGATGATTTCCACCAGCCCTCCTTTCTCCGTCACCAGCTTGTAGAGCATGTAGAGATCCAGGATCTGCTTTGCCATGATGGGGATCCGATTGATGGGAGTTCCTACGGCGGAGGAGGAAGGAAAGAGAAAAGTCAGAAGGAGAAAACAAGGCCAAGAAAACTGAAGGGTTGGGGCCATCGATCTTCTTGCTAATAGGTAAATTCAGGTGACTTATTTGTAGCCTGACATGAGGCCTTTCTGGGTGAATAAAGGAGCCAGAGAAGCACGTCCTTTTCATGGAGAACTCCTTTCCTGTAAGCAAAAGCAATTAGCAGGCAAATAACGACCTGCAGCCAAGAGTGACTTCTAAAAGAGGAAGAGGGGAAGCGGGGACCGATCTGCTGCCAGGGGTGAGGGAGCAACCCAAGAGGAATCATCTTTTATGAGCTCCCGGAGCAACCTCAGATAAAAAGCTGTATCACTTGAGCTTCAGGAAGGGGCTGAGCGGGCAGGAAGCTGCTGGCACGTTGGGATTTGGCTCCCTTGCAGGGTTTGATTTTGTGAGATATCCATATCTATCTCTACCTATCTCCTTCTGCTCTCACAAAGCATTTTCACCCTCCTGCCCCTTCTCTCTCCACCCAGAGCAGAAACTGGTGCCAGAGAGTCAGAAGAATGGTGTTAATGGTGACCAAACGAGCCAAGGGATGGAGCATCACTGTGGTGTGTCCCCCCCCCAAGTTGCAGTCACCGCATCCTCGAAGTGCCAAGCATCCAAGCAGCTTTTTGGTACCCAAACCAAGGTGCAGCTCCATCCTCCTGAGGACAAAAAGGGCAGATGGGGAAACAGCTCTACCCTCCCTGTTCCATTTCGTCACCTCCTGGGGTTAAAAAAAAAATCAGATTTTTAACCTGAGAGGGCCCTTTTAGCAGCACTTTAAAACGATAAAGCGCTTTGAAAAGGTCAAACTAATGAGATTTAGGGCGAGGAGAGGAAGATGGTGGTGGTGGTGGTGGGGGAAATAACGCTGATGTAGCAAACCCTTTTATTTGGCATAGGAAATACTGTCCTGGATCAAAGAGGCGTCCATCCGAGGGCAGTATCCTCTCTCCCACAATGGGGAAGGCCCCAGCCTTTCCAGGAAAAGCCTGCCAAGGGCTGTAATGGACAATTATGGGATCCCCAACCCACAGGGGAGACTCCTGCCACCTCCCATCAGCCAGCGATCGGGTTAATGCCCCCAAGCACCGCGGTTTATGGCCCTTATAAATGGGTTTTATTCCGTCGAGTGAAAAGGAGCTCAGCTCAGCTCTGCAGATGTCCTCATTATACATCTAAGTGTAATTTTTTTTTTTAACTCTCTCTTTTCTTTTGGAAGCCTGTTACGCATTAGCTCATGGGTTCCCAATTACCAATTCCCACGGGTTAAGGAGATGTTAGATAGAAAAAGTAAACTTTTTCAGCTTTAAAAGGATGGCCTTCGACTTTACCGAGTTACTACCTCTTACGTGGTAAGAAACATTAAAGAGCAACCTGATCAGGCTTGAGCTGCACGCTCTGGCATTTTATATCCATCACATCCTCTTTTCCTTGTCTAAACAACCCCTTCCCTGTCCACCACACAAAAAAAAACCCGGCGAAGCAATAATTTCACCGACCGCATCAGATCCTCTTCCTGCATTTTTCCGACACGCCAGTTCCCTCCGGGAGCGGAGATAAGAGACTGGTTTAACCAAACTGGTTAAACTCCATCCATCCATCCATCCCAGCCTTTGGAAATGGAATCTCCAGTTTGCTCCATTTTTTCCTCCGCCACCGTTTCACCTCCGTGGTGTTTTTGGCAGGATTGGGACACGCAGAGGGCTGGGAGCGATGGTGTCACCAGCCTGAAGTTGTCCATCAGCTGAGCCGTGGCAACCAGCAGCACACCCAACCCTGCTCCCAACAAAAAGCCAGGAAAGATTTATCCTGGTGACCTCTAGAAAAAGGCAGGAGTGGGTTTTTCCACCCCAAATTGCCCCTTCTTTAACAGTTTGGCAGTTCTGCCCCTGCAGCCATGAAAGCCGGGGTGTCCTAAGCGGTGGGATGAAGACCCTTCTTCTCCCCATCTCCACCACAACCCCGTGGCACCCAAAGTCACCCAACTTGTCACCAAATCCAACGTGGGGAATGGCATTAACTCCTCCAGAAGGGACTTTGGTCTCCTCGGCCAGTGACCAGGTGGGGAGTGAAAGGCAATGGTCACGGCTACGGCTCCTCAGGCAAACAGTAGAAGGAAATATCTACTTTTTTTTTAAAATATACTGCTTTTATCCTAAACACAGTTTCACTCCCCCCTTAGATTCTCCCACCTCAGCATTTGGAAAAGCACACGAGTGTGTTTAGCCAAAATGAAAGGGAGAAATATTATCTATGTCAGCAGGCATAAATGAAGGTTTAAATCTATTTTCCAGGGAGCCTGCTCAGAGCTGGGGCACCAAGAGCCATGGGTCCTGACCTCCCTGCCTCACCTCACCACCCCCCCGACACCTTCCCTTCCTCAAGTTTGCCTTTCAACAAGACCCAGGGACCAAAGCGCCCCGAAATCTAATTAATAGCTTTATAAATTAAGTCAATAATTATAGCTTTTTTTTTTTTTTTTTTTTTTCTTTTTCCCCCCTTAAAAATTTCTTTACGCAGGCGGAGACACTTTCCAGCAGGGAGAAAACTACTTCCATCCCCCTTATCCCTTGGGCACGGAGGTGAAATCATTTTCTTCCTGCTCCTTCTCCTAGGCTTCACTCCAAGGAGCCAGGAAAGAGCGATTTGGAGTCTGAACCTGGGAAATTATCCCTATTTTTCAGAGCGAGCCAGGGCTCTGGATGTTTCACAGGAGTCGGGAAGCACGGAAAAGCTGCTCCCACCACCCTTCTCCTCCCCCGGCCCCTCTCTCCGAGGAAAAAGAGAGGTGATAAAGTCTTTATTGGAAACCCCCCCCAGCATTCCCAACAGGAAAGGCTGAAAAACGAGTATCACGGGACGATTGGATGCTGAAGCCGAGCGGATCCTTTCACAGGCGGCTGCGAGGCTTGTCAAGGGGCCATGATGGATTACTGTCATCTGGCAGCATCAGGATTAATGATCCGGAGGTCAGAGGGGAGAATTCCAGAGGGAAAGGTCAGCAGCCGGGGGCAGGGCGTAAGACTTGTTGCCTTTTGATGGCAAACTCATTTTACTGTACTTTCAAGCCTCTCTATTCTGCCCTCTCCCCGAAATGCCCTACGTACCGTGCTTGCAAAGAGCCAGAAGACTTGTAGGACTGGAGGAGGAAGAGGAAGATGAGGGGCTCCTCTCCTAGTTTTCTTGGTAGCCAACTTTTCTTCCTCGCTACGCAAGGACAAGCTATTCCTGCAAGGAACTGGCAAAAGGCTGCAGGGGGAAAGAAGGAGCCTGGCTGTACTGGAAAAAGGATGATGGATCATTGATGAGGATGGGAGACCTCAGGAAGACAAACTCCGGCTACCGAAGACCCAAGGTGGGAGTAGAAGAGTAAGAGGCTCTAAGACTCCAGATGACCTACCACCCCCTTTGCTCAGTAGAAGGGCTATGAAGAGAGGACCCAAAAAACCCACCCTAAGAATGACACTTGGAAGGAGGAGGAGGAACCATCCCAGAGCCCGTGGGCTCCTGGTTTTCTCAAAACAGCTGTAACTACAGTTGAGAATTCTGGAATAAAGAGTTTTTTTTTTTCCCTGAAGGAAGCCTGACTGTAGCTATTAAACTTCTCTGTGCTTGGAGGGAAATAAGCAGCCCCCTCTACCAAGCTGTTTCACCCCCCTCAAAAGCCTCTTCTGTTTCAGGCAGATGTAACAGAAGCCTGAAGGGCTTATATGGATGGGCTTGAATGTCCCCTATGTCCCCTCCACTGGAGAGGTAGGAGGAGCAACTGTTTGATTTTCACCCTTCAAGAGCAATTTTAGAAGGGTCTGAGGAAGCTGTGAAACCCTGGATAATCTCAGAATGCCCATTTTTACATCTATTAGCAAGGAATTGGTGTCTTGGGGGTGCTGGCTCTGCTCCTGAGACAGCCACTTGCTCAGTGCTGGGGGGTCTTCCATCCCGCTCCTTGAAAGGGACCTAAGCCTCACCCCATCCTCTTCCTCACCCCATCCTCTTCCTCACCCCACTCAAACACGCTGCCCAAGGTGGGCTTCTTCCCTGCCAGACTTCAGGTTTACACCTAATTCTGAAGGTGGAAACCAGGCAAACTGCTCCGAAGGCTGCTCTTAAGCATAGAAAATAAGCCCCCCTCCTCATTTTGGGGGGATTGGCTTGGCTTGGCAAGTCCTCCACGATGGAGATCCCCTCCCAAGGGCCACTCTCTCTTCTCCTCTCCCTTGCCCACCTCTCCCCACCACAAGGAGTCTAAGCCGTGACTTGTCCCGCACGCAAGGCACAAAGAACAGTTAATTACACCCAGCCCGGAGCACTAATTTTTCAACCACCTCCCATTTTTTTAACCCTCTCCAATTTACTTGCAGAAACATCCTTTTTTTTTTTTTTTTCCCCACTAAGGAACAAAAGGAGGTGAGAATCCTGAACACTTTTTTTCTGCAGAGCAACATCCAAAGCGCAATAAAGCGCGCTCTGGGGTGAAAAATAGGCATTTGAAAGCCACAATCTGTACAGGTAATTAAAGAGCTGCTCTTTCCAGCTTCTACTCTAAATACTTGCAGAAGAGAAACAATATCAGCCAGCCAAAAGGACCAAATTTTTTTCCGGGAGACTGGGGAAATCCAGAGGGATTTAAAATGAATTTGAGCCAAGCCTTGAAGAGATCTTTGTGTTTCTTTGAAGGGAGACAAGAGTCAACTACTTGGGGTGAATGATCTCCCAGGATAAACGGGGGGAAAAAAATAAATCAGTTCAACAGCAAACCAGCAGTAACAAAGCAAACCCACTTGAACCCTGCCCTTCCCAGTTTGCTTGAATTCTTCATTCCCAGTTTGCTTGAATTCCTCCTTCCCAGTTTGCTTGAACTCCTCCTTCCCAGTTTGCTTGAACTCCTCTCCCAGGACAAACCCTGGGCAGCTTCACGAGAAGCTGTCCCAGCTCTTGGCCCTGCAAGTTTTATTTGTGGTGTCCATCCCTATCATTCAAGGTTAAAATATATATATAAAAAAAAGGGCAAGGTCTACAGAAGGGAAACAACCTCTGCCCGTGCCACGGCTGATCTAATCTCCCCCTACACATGGCATTTCCACAGTGGGCATTCTCACCTCCCCAAGGGGAATGTCACCACCCCACCCGCCAGCCCGCGGCCCGTTAGACACCGCTATCAAAGCGGGAGCCAGGAGAGAGGGTAATTAATCATGTTCCATTTGACAGGAGGCCCGTTTCTTATCTGCACCCCTCCAAACGCCATCAAGCTCCTGCTTCCCTCCTCAATAAGCGAGGTTGACAGCGGCCCCTTATCAGATTTCGGCTGCCGGACCGGAGGCAACCCAAGTGGCAACCAAAGCCCCGCCGGTATTAGCCAAAGCTCCAAGCACATTAACCTCCCCGTAGAGGCTGCTCCTCCATCCCCGAGACCGAGATCCCGTGGAGATTAGCTCTCTTCTACCCAACTCAACTACAATCCGAGCCTTCGGCTGCCACAGCTGGGTCCAATATATTTTGCCGTCACCGATTTCTTCACCAGATGTTGAACCGGTGGTGGGTTTCCATACGTCTGACCTCCGAGCCAAGTGGACAAACTCTTCTCTAGGTAAAAGGAGGTAGAAATCCAGAAGGCAATGCAGGAAAACAAGGGCCCCTTGGACGGGCAGGTTGCACAAAGTCTAAAATTGGAGCATCTTAATGCCTTAATTCCACCTTCTTCCATCCACCTGGGTATCTCCAGGGTCATCTCTCCAGCATCGAGCCACCTCCACTGCTTGAGTGCAGCGGTTCCTTCATCATTTGAAAGACGCGCTGTTAAATTGAAGGTCAAGAAGACCCATAGCAAAGAAGAAGAACCAATATGAGAAAGAGCTCAAGAAGATGAGGGGTAATGGCTTCAAACTGGAAAAGGGGAGATTGAGATGAGACATGGGGAAGAAGTTCTTTGCTGTGAGGGTGGTGAGAGCCTGGCCCAGGTTGCCCAGAGAAGCTGTGGCTGCCCCATCCCTGGAGGGGTTCAAGGCCAGGTTGGATGGGGCTTGGAGCAACCTGGTCTGGTGGGAGGTGTCCCTGCCCAGGGCAGGGGGTGGGACTGGATGATCTTTGAGGTCCCTTCCAATCCAAACCACTCTACGATGATTCTATGATTCTAAAGCCAGGATTTGAGACACAAACATCCAGTCTTTGAGATGCTGGAGAAACAAGACAACTTAACATCTCAATTTTCAGGGAAAGTGAGGAAAAAACCCCCCTTTGAATCCATCACTCAGTTCTGTGGACCCAGGGAGGAGCACCTGGGCTGCAGAGATCCTCAGCTGGCAATAACTGGTGCAGACTGGTGTCAGATGAATAAGCTACAGAGAGGTTCACGCAAAGCAAAACGAGCCCCTAATCACTTCAAATTAACGTTTTTTTGTACCCTGTCCAGTGCCAATTCACTTCCTAACAAAACATTTCAGCTGCTCAAACGTTCTTCATGCTGGCTACATTTAAAACAAGGCAAGAACCAAGTCAACTCCTAATATTACTCTCCCACCAATGACAACTGCAGCTCCCAACAGGAATTTTCTTGGGAGCTAAAGCAATATTCACTCTAAAGCACCATTTTTGCAGCTGTTTAAAAGCCAGGCTTATTAATTATTTGGACTGAAAAATTAACTGTGCTGGTGATTTTCCCAGAAAAGATTTTTTTTTTTTTTAGATCTTTCCAAGGGGAAACTTCCAGGCTTTTTCCAAATTAGAGGAAAAAAAAAAACCAAAACAACAAAAAAACATATCTTACATATGTGGTGAAGGCTTTTATTCACCTGGCACCTAATGCTGATGAGCAAGACACTCCCCACACAAAAAGAGATCCCAAACCCTCTGCTTTGCGCCCTGATTTTATCCTCGCATCACTTAAAAGTGTTTAAGAAGGAAAAGTCATTCTTTCTACCAATATTTCTACCAATATTTCTACCAATATAAAAGAGAAAGCTTAAAATATCTTGCTGATCCCCAACGCTTACTGTTTGCACAAGACACTAGGGACCATTTTTCTGGAGTCTAAAGTCAGAACAGTTCACCCAAGAGGTTCTTTGAAGGAGGTATAAGAAGGAAAAAGGAAAAGGACTTTGCCTGGTTGATTTTGCTCCTCCAGAGCAGAGGTTTGCAGCACCTCGAGGGAGAATTCTCTGCTGAGGAACATCACCTGCTCTTTCGGGAAGCGTTTGCCACGGTTCAGCATCCAGAAGGTAGCACAAAAAAAGGACGCCGAGGAGTGACATCTACCCATGTCTCATTTAGAGAACTACATTGCTTAATTCGGAAACAAAACTTCTGATCTCCCAGAGGATCATCTTCTTTGATCTCCCAGAGGATCAAAAAAAGAAGAAAGCTGCCAAACTGGAAATCAGTAGCAGAATGAAGCCTATTCCCCGGATAAACATTTCATAAACACCACTTGGCCTATAGATAAAAGAATCCATCAGTAAATGCTTTTGTCAATCCCTTGGATTTGGTGCATTTCCACATCTAAAACGTGCAGGCAGAGCAGACAACAGCAGGAAAACATTAAAACCACAGGGTCAGACGTACAAAGCCCCTTCTATGTATATACACATAAAAAAAAAAAACCCAGCAGAATGGTCAAGCCATCTGGGAAAACCAAGGTCAGGCAGAAACCTTGAACGAAACGAGTAGAGCCGTACAATCGGAGACGTTTTATGAGGTCTTCAACAAAGGCAGTTCTTCAAATGAACAAAACAGCTTCCCTTGAAAGGCAGCCTTTTCCTACCACACCACACCGGGGCACGCACTCAGATCTCTGCCCCATCAAACTTCTTCTCGAGAGGAACTTCTCGCACGAACACTGCTCCTTCCAGGGGGGTGAAACATCTCCCGCTGCTCCCACTCTCTGCTGGGCCAGCACTGGTGGAACACCATCAGCTCGATGACTGGTGGCTCCAAGAGTCATGTCACTAGCTGTCCTTCGCTATCTGGGGACAAAAAGCAGCCTGGCTATGCCACCTAGGACATGCTGCAGGGCTAACAGTGACACTTTTTGACTGTTCATCCTACCGACACCTTCTAGTGCTCACAAAAAAAAAGAAAGAAGATGGAGTCAAAATTTAACCTCAGGGTAAGTTCACAGGGTGAGAAGGACCTGAAGAGAAGTGGGAAGACGTCATCATCTCTGAGTCTNCTCCCACCACACCAGGTTGCTCCAAGCCCCCTCCAACCTGGCCTTGAACCCCTCCAGGGATGGGGCAGCCACAGCTTCTCTGGGCAACCTGGGCCAGGCTCTCACCACCCTCACACCAAAGAGACCTTATCTCCATCTCCCCTCTTTCAGTGTCAAACCCTTCTCCCTCGTCCTATGGCTCTCCTCCCTCATCCAGAGTCCCTCCCCATCTCTCCTGGAGCCCCTTGAGAGACTGGAAGGGGCTCCAAGGTCTCCCTGGAGCCTTCTCTTCTCCAGGCTGAACCCCCCAACTCTCTCAACCTGTCCTCCTAGCAGAGGGTCTCCAGCCCTCCCAGCATCTCCGTGGCCTCCTCTGGTCCCGCTCCAACAGCTCCATGTCCTTCCTGTGCTGAGGACTCCAGAGCTGGACGCCAAAGCTGAAGCCCCTTCCCTTCAAAATGCCTTGAGCCACAAACTTGTCCACTCCTCACGCAGCAGGAGGTTAGAAATCCAGCTTCTGAGAAACCAGACCACCAAGACATCAAGGCCCAGCTTGTCACAAGACAGCAGGTCAGCAATGGGGACGGAGGGAAGCCAACCAAAGCTGCTCAGCCCTGCTCAGCGTGAGGAGGGACAACCCCTGGTTTGAGACTGCAGAAGATGTGAGAAAGGGAAGGTGGAAGCAGTTAATACATCATCTCTGATGAGCTGCATCAGGTTAGAGGCCTGATTTGAACACTAATTGCTCTCCTCGGCCGGTCTCCCCTCCTCTCCCCATCTGCCCCCTTCAATCCCAGCCACGGTGGGACCCATTCACCTAAAGACACACACGGAATAAAACATCTAACAAAGGGAGAGTTACGGCTTTCCTCTCATCTCCCTCTTCCATCATTATTGCCACCGAAGGGCCATTTTTATCACTTGCAGCTGTGGTCATTCAGCGACAACCTGCTGTGCTCAGAGGCAGATGAGACCCGCACATTTGATCTGCATTAAGCCTTGTTTCATGGCTTCACATTTCTAGGTACATTCCTAACGGCAGCCCCAACCACCCAAACCTTTTCATCCCTCTAACTGCTCGGGAGGCTCCTGTGAAATCTGTCATTTATCTTGCACATCAGGCATTGTTTTTTCATTATTATTTTTTTTTTTCCTTTTCGGTTCAGCATCTGTGCCCCCAAATCCATTGGCCCCAGCCAAGGGGCAGCCCTTCTCCTGGAGGACAGCAAAATCCCTGGTTTTTTACACCAGCAATGTTTATTAGCAGAGCTGTTTTCCATTCCCTTCAGACACGAGGTGCAAATTAACCCGCTCTTCACACGTAGCAGCTAAGAAACCCAGCACTTTGCTCTCAGGTACAATGAGTCCTCAGTTGGAGCCATCTTTTGGGGGGCACTCTTTCAGAACAAGGCAGTTGTTTCAGCCTCGTTTGGTTTCGAAGCCTCGTTTGGCACATAAAGGCAAGGGGAGGAGAGATGAAGGGGAGGAGAAATGAAAGCATCAAGGGTATCCTATGATGAATTTGCTATAGAAGCTCCCAGATTTTTGAAGGTCCTAGAAAAGGACACAGCGGGCAAGTCCACCTGCTCACTAAAAACAAACCAAAGCCCTGCTGTAGATAGTGGTGGGGAGAGCAGGCGTGGGAAAAGTGGACAGTACAGCTT
>JAHREE010150010.1:0-20488 GCA_033628505.1 Tringa tobata | reverse complement strand
TCCTTCCTTCCTTCCTTCCTTCCTTCCTTCCTTCCTTCCTTCCTTCCTTCCTTCCTTCCTTCCTTCTTTCCTTTCTCTTTCATGTGTTCCTTGTTATTGGGTGCCAGCCCGACAACGGTCTCAGGACTAATATGCAGTTGCAACTGCATTCAGTGGAATTTCTGGTTCATGGTCTAATAATAAGTGCCGTAGAAAGTCACATGAGGAAATTAATAGTTTTGTCATCAGGACAGCATTTGAGTAATATATGATACCTAAGGCCTAGGGCTATCCAATTAATGATAAAGCAAGAACAGCATATCAAATAACTGTTGGGTAAATGAGATCTATTAATTTTGTATACTAAATGAGGAAAGATTCTGTGAAGAAGGAAAATTATGACTGTCAATTTAAATAGTGTGCCGTAACATACATTCATAATGTTTTTGAATCAAGCTCATGTCCAACCTCTACTAATGTGACAAAGGGTCATTAAGATTTCATTGAATTTTCATGTAGAGCAAGTGCATTTTTATTTGTTTTAAATGTCTATTGCGAGAATCATGTTGGCTGAAATTTCAGTCACTTGGTATTTGGGGTGGGTGTTTTTACTTGGTAAGCTTCAAGTTTCTCATTTACACAGGAAACACTGTGAGGGAAATGGGCGAGGATATGGTGGGAGCTTTGTTTTCCATCTCACTCTTTTGCAGTGTGTTAGCCGTACTCAGCCAGATTCTGTTAGAGCACATCATATTATGCCTGGCCTGATGTGACAAGACAGTAAGAAGCAATGCAAAGAATAGTAAACCAGCCGACTCAAACATTTACACTGTACTCCTTTCTGATAATTTCAAATCCCTAAGATAATTTTAAATCTCTAAGAGCAAATCCTAGCAGACTGATCTCTTCATGTGAGTCTTAGGGCTAGCTGTTACAGAGATCTGTACTGTGTTTTTGTTATTTTTTTTTTCCTGGGAATTCAATTTCAGAATGCAGAAACATGTGTATCTGGAACATGTAAATTCTAGAATTATCACCAACGCTTAGAATTTTCTAAGTGGTACCCTACCTGCCTGGTTGCTACCTGATATCTGATTTTTTGAAGAATATTTTCTACTATTTATTTGGTCATTTTCTCATATATCTGAATTAAATATAGTAGTTGCTCCCATTTGGCCAACAAAGAAAGCTCCAAAGTTATAGGAGAGTGGGAGAAAAGAGCTATTTCTGATATAGTTTCTTTTTGTGACATGGGACGTACTTAGAATAAGTTCAGTTTATCCACAACTGTGCATTCTGGACTGATTTGGAATATTTTTAATAAAGAGAATAAGTAATTAAAAGAACAAATTTATTTTTTTTAATAAAAAATGAAAATTTAAGCTTGTTTCAGCAGTTTGTGAGTGGCTTTAAGGATTTCAAGTTCTGCTGTTTTATGTTTATTGAAATAAGTGGCAGTTGCAGATGCTAGTTTATCCTTTAAGAATACATATATCAAGCATTTGGTAAAACCCTGCCAGCTCTCTTGTTGAAATAGTTTAGTTAAGATGACCTGAAGTCCTTAAAGGAACTGTACCTCATAGTTTAGCAACTTGAAAGTACTTCATCTGTTAAGGCTAGCTGCTATAAATTGTTTAAATGAGGCTACAGTCCTCAAATCTGGTTAACCTGTTTCACCTGTTTCATAACAGACACTGATCTTCACTTCTGTCATCTAGCTATGAGTGCAACACGGCTTGTATGTAACTCTAGGGAAAGAATCTGCTTTCAGTCCTGCATTTGCAAGCCTGCACTCTGAGCACTGTTTCATTCTTAAAGATTTTCTTTTTTACTGTTCTCATTTTTATTTTATTATTACCTGGTTTGTATTCCTAATCTATCAGTTTAAAAAACTTCTCTGAGTGCAATCCCAGATTTGTAAGCACGTTAGCTTCACACTCCATTTAAAGAGCAAAGCTGGCCAACTGCTGGATTTTTCTTCAGCTCTGAGGGTTGTTACCTGCATTATTCTGCAGTTATTTTTTTTTCAAGGCTGTTTATATTTTTGCCCCTGCTTTTTGATAGATACCCTCTAAAACACTTTCAGCAATTTCCTTCATTTCGTAGTTGTTGTTGGTGAGATCCCTTTCTCCAGATCAAGACATTTGTCTGGACTCTGCTGTGTTCCATGCCATCAAACATCTGTTTTATCTTTTTGGAATTGCCTTGTGGTGTGAAGTGTTAAATGTCCTTGACATGGCAGCCTGTGGAAAGACTGCACAACAAAAGCATGATATGCTTTTCTAGGATTCTGGCAAGTACCACTATCAATGCACGCAAATATAGAAAAAGTGTTTTCAGGTATGTTTCCCTTACTCAGTCTTTAACACTGATTCCTTTCTTAAGTCATGACAGGTTCAGTGACTACCATTAAATTACTATTATTCTACATCTTTATATAATTAGTTAGGTTCTGTACATAAAAAAAAAAATTATCTGGATTTTTTTTTCCTTTCTTGCTTTTCATTTAGTGCATTTCAATGGTATTCTGAGGTGGTTGTTCTGGAATATCAATACAGTTAAAATGAAGGTATGGTAAACATCCAGGTATGCTTTAGTTTTTATTGATTAACAAAGAAAAATCTTTGCAACTCTATTTGAATTATGGATTCCATGGTGAAATGTAAGTGTTGTGCAACTTTAATGTAATCTTGATACCTTGAATTATGATGTGCTATGAACGTACCTTTAATTTTCATGTGCTTGAAGTCCTGTCCCTGAAGACATGAAAGATGACTGTGTAGGTATTAGACATGTTAAAATATTTTGTATAACATTGTAACACAGAATACTATGTAGTTTCATTAAAACAGAGCAGTAACACTGTTTTAGGCTATCCGGGGGAACCAGACAATATTTTTTCCATACTTTAGTATTAACCTATAGCTGTTTAAACTCTTTGCCTTTCTCTTTATCCCTGTGAATATCCAAATTCAAATTTATCCTCCAAAAAGCTAAAACATCAAGATATGAACCAATTGGTTCCTATCAATGGCACCTTAAAGTTGTATGATCTAAATATATCAACAGTTATTAAATTTTCTTCATTTCAGTGATTTTATTTCACTTGGGATTACTCATAATAGTGTTTTAAAATTAGTGGGGTTTAGGTATATTCTTTTATTTCATCTTCATAATCTTATGATTGAGTTGATGAAAACTTCAAAAATTAAAAAAACAGATGGATTTGACTCTGTGTTATCACCATTATTCTGTATTGGCTTTTGGGCTCATAGACTTGCTTAATTAAGAAGAAATATGGATAGTTTGTTAAGTAGAGTCTTTACTTCATAGAAGAAAAAGCTTGAACTTCTCTGATTCTGCCCTTAAACATTGTTCTTTGTGGGCCAAAAATGGAGTGCTGGTTTGAGTATAGGAGCTGAGAAGCAGCAATATGCAGAAGTGAGTGGAAGTCTAGATTAACAAACAGCCAAATAAGAAGTGCAGGATTTGACCACAGATGCAGAAAAACTAATATGTGAAATACAGCTTGTGCTATTGTTTTCCTTACTGATACGCACTGAAATTTTGATTACTGGATGATGGGTGGGACAGAAAACTGGTATTTTTTAATTTTAATTTAGTTTTTTTTCAGGCATCAGTTGGTTCTGTTCTTAGCAGATTACTTTGCTTTTATCTACAATGATGAGCACAACTCTGGGTAAAATGCATAACATATATAATGCATGTTTAGCTTGCATTGTCAATTTTGTTTTGCTCGTTGTCAGTTGTAGTTGAAGTTAAATTATGTGTTTGATCATATTATTCATTGAAGTATATTTGTTTTTTAATGTTTGTGGGTTAGCTATCTGTTATGATGAAAACTGCCATTTGAATTTTTATATTACACATTGAATTATGAGCTTTGTTCTGATGAAATAAAATTGTCTAAATGCATATAAAGCCCATATAGAACACAGTTGTTTATTTATGAAGTCTTCTGAAGTTTAATTCAGAACTAAATACTTAATGTAAGGTATAATATAGAATGGCAAAGGAATGTATAAAGAAATAAATAACTCTGAACAGGTAAATACGTGACAGAGCAAAGCACAGGCACGAGTTGTGTTTTGGGACTATATGCCATTACCCTATCATCCTTGTTTTGCATGGAGTAGAATTTTCACTGGATGACAAATACGTTTTTCTTGCTTGCACCTACTGCAATTCTTATGCTTGGTCAGTCTTGTGGCCCTTATGCCTTGCTTCATATCCTTGGTAGAACAGACTTTTCAATGAATTCTAGTTGATCATCTGCAGAATCATATATTCCATGTGAAGGTCATCTGGAAACTGGATTAAAGCATGATGTGGGAAGCTGAACATTTAATTTAATACAGCTTCACTTTTCTTTCTTATTCTCTCTCCCCTCCTTATGTGCTTTGAGGCATTGCATTTGCCCATACATGAGACAGGAAAGCAAAGGATTTGGACTCATACTCTAAGATGGTATAGGCAATCTTCTTAGATGCCTCACTAATAGAGCTTCTCAGGTGTTTAGGGTCAAAATGACCCTGCTAAAAAGGACACAGAACCCTATACCCCAATGAACTCCTGAAGGTATACCTACTCAAACACTCATTGGTGTAACTCCTTACACCTTGAAAATTGGAACTTATGTTATTAAAGATACAGGTCAGCAGCAAATACTGTTTAACCTACCATATTTCCTCAAACGAGTAGAACTATCAATGCAGATTAATATCTCTGTGTCCTGGGTCTGGTGGGGATAGGGTTAATTCTCCCCAGGCCCTAGCAGGGACACAGGTATTCCATCCCACGTGAGCCATGCCCAAGGGGCAGCCTGAGCTAGCCGGGGAAGGGGAGGGACAGGAAGTCCCCCGAAAGGAGGAGGGCGGTGGGGGCGGGACGCCCCGGGTGCGGTCAGCGCTGTAGCGGTACCGTAATCGCGGCTGTATATTCCTCTGTTTCTGTTACTGTTGTTGCTGTTTCTCGCTCCCTTTTGCTGTTCTGTTAAATCGCCTTTGTCTCAACCTACGAATTTTGCCCTTTTCTCCTGATTTTGCCCTTTTCTCCTGATTTTGCCCTTCGGGCCAGGGTGGCGGTGGGGACTCGGGTCTGCGCTAGCGGCTGCCACGTGGTTCTTTGTTGCCATCTGAGGCCAAACCACGAAAGTCCTTTAGTCATTTTTGGCGCCCAACGTGGGGCACGAGGAGGGTTGAGATAACGACAGATCTGACCAGAGCATGCTAAACGGAATTGTGTATCTGTAATTATTGTATTAGTTGCTGGGCACTATGTTGTTTTCTTTGTTTTCATGGCTGTGTTATGTGAACTCTTACATGCTCTATGTACTCCCCGTGATGATGTTTATCACCTCTGGGAGAAAGATCAGGATTATAATTTTGCTGTCCTGTGTGATATCAATTTATGATATGATAGCATCACTGTTCAGATGGTTTTGTTGGGGCATTTATTCAGCACTATCTTCCTGCCCATATCTCGGAGAATTTATTAGTAAACACACTGAGTCTATGAGGGAAGCAGGGGGGGATATTTTCCCTAGCTCTTTCACCTCCCTTTTCTCTTTTGTGCTGGGTATGCCAATTTTTGAGAGCTTTGAATACCCTTGGGACATGCAAACCAGTTTGGTCTTATTGCTAGGTCTTCTGAATGTGTTTCAGCTCTTGTTTAGGGTTAAGCAGCTGTTCAAGAATACCACCCAGAGATCTGCCCCGAGGCTGGAGAGTCACGGGTGGCATGGCAGGCGGGAGAACATGGGCAGGTATCTAGAGAGTTTTTCACCTCCAATGGTCTGGGATTTCACCACTGAGCAATTACAGGACCCTGATAAAGTGATAGAATATTGGAAAGGAAAATGCTATGGCTATTCCAGAGAGGCATAACTCACTGCATTGTGCTGGGCTTTGGCCAGTATCTACCAAGCATTGCTCAATGTTGCGCAGCATCCTCAGGAGAAAGAGATGGAAACCAAGCCAACAGACACTGCAGCTACTCCAACCCCAGTGGTAGGCACTGCAACTGAACCAGAAAACCAGCCTGTGCCTGTATCGGTTGCCCCTGTCCAGAAGAAGAAATACTCCAAGAAATCAGTTCGCTCAGGGAAGGACGACGATGAGCCAGGGTCATCACGAGAACAAGAGGAAGAGGCAGAGCCAGAGATAATCACTCGATCCCTGTCCCTGAGCGAGCTGCGGGACATGCGAAAAGATTTCAGCTGACTTCCAGGCGAGCACATTGTCACCTGGCTGCTCTGGTGCTGGGATAAGGGAGCCAGTAGCTTGGAATTGGAGGGTAGGGAAGCCAGGCAGCTGGGATCTCTGTCTAGAGAGGGGGGCATTGACAAGGCAATTGGGAAGAAGACACAAGTTCCTCAGCTTCTGGAGGCGACTCCTGTCAGGCGTGAGGGAAAGGTACCCTGTCAGTGAAGATGTTGTATGCCATCTGAGCAAGTGGACCACCATGGAAAGAGGTATCCAGTACCTGAGAGAATTAGCTGTACGGGAGATGATTTGTTGTGACCTGGACAATGCACAGTCACCCACAGATCCCGATGAAGTCCAGTGTACAAGGTCCATGTGGTGGAAGTTTGTACGGAGCGCCCCATCATCATATGCCAACTCATTGGCAGTGATGGAATGGAGAGCCGAAGAGGGACCGACAGTGGATAAGGTGGCTGCCCGACTTTGGCAATATGAAGAAAGTCTCTCTTCTCCCCTTGTCTCAGCTGTGGAGAAACTATCCCGGAAGGTCCAGCAACTTGAAGATAATATGTCCTCCCCACCTGTATGAGCCAGTATCTCAGGTGTTAGGAACAAACATTTCTCCACTCAAGATAGAGAATACAGGGGATACACACCACGAAGCACCCTGTGGTTCTGCCTGCGTGACCACGGAGAGGACATGAGGAAGTGGGATGGACAACCTACTTCAGTCCTACGGGCACAGGTACAGGAATTGCAAGGAAGATCAACCACAAAAGGGGATCCCTCCAGGAAAAATGCTGCCTCAGTTTCCAATGTGCAGTTCCCCAGACAGTATAGAAGGCCTGAGCCTAGTTCTGATCCCCTTGAAGGAACCTCCAAATCATTTCTACAAGAAGCGAATAACAGATACTATGACCAGTATTAGAGGGGCCCTGCCTCCAGCCAGGTGGGGGAAAGGGACAATTGGATTTATTGGACAGTGTGGATTCGATGGCCAGGTACATTAGAGCCACGGGAGTATAGAGCTTTAGTGGACACAGGTGCACAGTGCACTATAATACCGTCAAGCTATAGAGGGGCAGAACCCATTTGTATTTCTGGAGTGACAGGGGGATCACAAGAGTTGACTGTACTGGAAGCTGAAATGAGCTTAACTGGGAATGAGTCGCAAAAGCATCCCATTGTGACTGGCCCAGACGCTCCATGCATCCTTGGTATAGATTATCTCAGGAGAGGGTATTTTAAGGACCAAAAAGGGTACCGTTGGGCTTTTGGCATAGCTGCCTTGGAGGCGGAAGAAGTTAAACAGTTGTCTACTTTGCCTGGTCTCTCAGAGGACCCTTCTGTTGTGGGGTTGTTGAAGGTTGAAGAACAACAGGTGCCGACTGCTACCACAACGGTTCATTGGCGGCAATATCAAACTAACCGAGACTCTCTGATCCCCATCCATGAGCTGATTCGTCAACTAGAGATTCAAGGAGTGATCAGCAAGACTCACTCATCCTTTAACAGTTCCATATGGCCGGTGCGGAAATGTAATGGCGAGTGGAGGCTAACTGTGGACTATCGTGGCCTTAATGAAGTCACGCCACCGCTGAGTGCTGCTGTGCAGGACATGTTAGAACTTCAATACAAACTGGAGTCCAAGGCAGCCAAGTGGTATGCCACAATTGATATCGCCAATGCGTTCTTCTCAACCTCTCTGGCAGCAGAGTGCAGATCACAGTTTGCTTTCACTTGGAGAGGTGTCCAATACACCTGGAATCGATTGCCCCAGGGGTGGAAGCACAGCCCCACCATTTGCCACGGAGTGATCCAGACTGCATGGAATGGGGTGAAGCTCCGGAACATCTGCAGTGCATTGACGATATCATCATATGGGGCGACACAGCAGAAGAAGTTTTTGAGAAGGGGAATAAAATAATTCGAATCCTTCTGAAAGCTGGTTTTGCCATAAGACGGAGTAAGGTCAAGGGACCTGCACAGGAGATCCAGTTTTTAGGAGTAAAATGGCAAGATGGATGCCGTCAGATCCCAACAGACGTGATCAATAAAATAGCAGCTATGTCTCCACCAACTAGTAAAAAGGAAGCACAAGCTTTCCTAGGCATTGTGGGGTTTTGGAGGATGCGTATCCCAGATTACAGTCTGATTGTGAGCCCTGTGTATCAAGTAACTCGGAAGAAGAACGATTTTAAATGGAGTCCTGAGCAACGACAAGCTTTTGAACAAATTAAACAGGAAATAGTCCATGCAGTAGCCCTGAGGCCAGGCCGGGCAGGACAAGATGTTGAAAACGTGCTCTACCCCGTAGACGGGGAGAACGGCCCTACCTGGAGCCTCTGGCAGAAAGCCCTAGGGGAGATTCACGGTCGACCCATAGGGTTTTGGAGTCGGGGATACAGAGGATCCGAAGCGCGCTATACTCCAACAGAAAAGGAGATACTGGCAGCATATGAAGGTGTTCAAGCTGCTTCGGAAGTGGTTGGTACAGAAGCACAGCTCCTTTTGGCACCTCGGCTGCTGGTGCTGGGTTGGATGTTCAAAGAGAGGGTGCCTGCCGCACATCACACAACGGATACTACATGGAGTAAGTGGATTGCACTGATCACGCGGCGAACTGGAATGGGAAACCCCAGTCGCCCAGGAATTCTAGAGGTGATTATGGACTGGCCAGAAGGCAAGGATTTTGGAATGCCACCAGAGGAGGAGGTGATGCGTGCAGAAGAGGCTCCACCATATAATGAACTACCAGAAAATGAGAAGAGATACGCCCTGTTCACCAATGGGTCCTGCTGGATTGTGGGAAAGCATAGAAAGTGGAAGGCTGCAGTGTGGAATCCTACAAGACAAGTTGCAGAAGCCACTGAAGGACAAGGTGAATCAAGCCAGTTTGCAGAGGTGAAAGCAATTCAGCTGGCTTTGGACATTGCTGAGCAGGAAAAATGGCCGGTACTTTATCTCTACACCAATTCCTGGATGGTGGCAAATGCCTTGTGGGGGTGGTTACAGCAGTGGAAGCAGCACAATTGGCAGCGCAGAGGCAAACCTGTCTGGGCTGCTGAATTGTGGCAAGATATTGCTGCCCGGGTAGAGAATCTGGTTGTGAAAGTATGTCATGTAGATGCCCATGTATCCAAGAGCCGGGCCACTGAGGAACATCAGAATAACCAGCAAGTGGATCTGGCTGCTAAGACTGAAGTGGCTCAGGTGGATCTAGACTGGCAGCATAAGGGTGAATTATCCATAGCTCGATGGGCTCATGACTCCTCAGGCCATCAAGGAAGAGATGCCACATATAGATGGGCTCGGGACCGAGGGGTGGATTTGACCATGGACACTATTGCACAGGTCATCCATGAATGTGAGACATGCGCTGCAATCAAGCAAGCCAAGCGATTAAAGCCTCTTTGGTATGGAGGACAATGGCTGAAATACATTCATGGCTTGCCCGTCAAGGCAAGTGCCATGTGCTCACAATGGTGGAAGCAACCACTGGATGGTTGGAAACATACCCTGTGCCCCATGCCACCGCCCGGAACACTATCCTGGGCCTTGAAAAGCAAGTCCTGTGGCGACATGGCACCCCAGAGAGAACTGAGTCGGACAACGGGACTCATTTCCGAAACAGTCTCATTGACACCTGGGCCAAAGAACATGGTATTGAATGGGTCTATCACATTCTCTATCATGCACCAGCCTCTGGGAAGATAGAACGATACAATGGACTGTTAAATACTGCACTGGGGGCAATGGGTGGTGGGACTGTAAAACACTTAGCAAAGGCTACCTGGCTAGTTAACACCAGGGGATCTACCAATTGAGCTGGCCCTGCCCAATCTAAACCCCCACGTACTGTGGAGGGAGATAGAGTGCCTGTAGTGCACATGAAGAATATGTTAGGGAAGACCGTCTGGGTTAGTCCTGCCTCAGGCAAAGGCAAACCTGTCCATGGGATTGCCTTTGCTCAAGGACCCGGATGCACTTGGTGGGTGATGCGAAAGGATGGGGAAGTTCAGTGTGTACCACATGGGAATCTGATTTTGGGTGAGAATAGCCAATGAATGAAACTGTATGATGTTAATTGCTCAATTACCTTGGGACTGTATCTTATTTTGGTGACTGCTATTGGTTGTACTATAGTAAAAAAGCACCCAAACTAATGACAAATGGACTCTGATGAGAAACCGAGTAAAGTGCAGCAGTGAAGGGACCAGAACTGACCTCAGCAGCTGGCGCCCAGCAACTTCATTGAGATCAACATCACCAACCCATGGACCATGGACATGAGCTGCACTGGATACATCAGCCATGAGACAAAAATATACAGCATGCGACAGTCCAGCCCCACGCACACCATCTTGCATGCCCTGAGAGACTGTTCTAACGGATGGAGCTCAAAGTCATGGGTTAAATGAACTCAGCTGACATAGACTAAGGACATTATACCTGTATGTAGATATATGTCAGGAGAAACTGAGTGTATTTAACTGGAAACTGTAGGATCTGGGCATGGCATGAAATGGTATGGAAGAAGGGGTGGATGATGTCCTGGGTCTGGCGGGGATAGGGTTAATTCTCCCCAGGCCCTAGCAGGGACACAGGTATTCCATCCCATGTGAGCCATGCCCAAGGGGCAGCCTGAGCTAGCCGAGGAAGGGGAGGGACAGGAAGTCCCCGGAAAGGAGGAGAGCGGTCGGGGGCCGCCTCGGGTGCGGTCGGCAAGTGGCGGTACTGTAATCGCGATTGTATATTCCTCTGTTTCTGTTATTGTTGTTGTTGTTGTTGTATCTCGCTCCCTTTTGCTGTTCTGTTAAATTGCCTTTGTCTCAACCCACGAGTTTTGCCTTTTTCTTCTGATTTTGCCCTCCCGGCCGGGGTGGCGGTGGGGACTTGGGTCTGCGCGAGCGGCTGCCACGTGGTTCTTTGTTGCCGTCTGAAGACAAACCACGATACTTACTCTTCAGCAAACTGCAGTCTGAGAAGTTTATGTCAAAACTATTCTAGAATTTATTAGTTTACATGGTTACTATTGCATGTCATTGTGCTGTGAAAGCGTGGGCTGTGTATCAATGTGAAGTGACAGCTGCTGTCTAAACTGTAAGGATTATTCTTCAGTAGCTAGGGTTTTGTCCCCTCCGGCACTCCTTAAAACTGCCATATATCAAAGTTAATGTAGTTTCAGATACTTAAGAAATGTAAATTTGGGAAGCTTTCTGAAGTTACTCCCCCCCTCCCCCCCCCCGTAAAGAACTAAAATTTCCAACTACAGGATAGGAAAATAAAGAGTGGTTTTTCTTTTTTGATTCTATGTTTTCCCCTCAAAATACTCTGCATGCATTTTTCCCCCCACAAGCTATACTTTTACAAACTTTATGAATGTAAAGTTCCACGTAATTTTAATTCAAATCTTTTTTTAGTTTCCCTATATACTTCCAAGCTTTCATTCCTTCGTATTTCTTTGTGTTACTTCTGGCAACATTGTTTCCTGTTTGTAGGTGGGAAGTTGTATGCTTTTAGGATTTTTTTTTCTCAGATATTTGAAGTACTTATCTCATTTTTTGTTTAGTGTCTACTTGCTGCTAAAAAAGGAAGAGAGGAAATGTGCTGTATCCCAGGTCTGATCTGGGAATTGAGCCCAAAGGGAAGATCACTCTGAAGAGTAGTCTAATGGTGGAAAACCTTCTCAGCTATATCAAAGAGCTTAGGCACTGTGTTTGTGCGAAATCATTCCTAGACAAGGGTTAACTAGCTTTGAAGGCATATTCTAGTCATCTCGGTGGAAAAATGAACTGGTATAGGTGTTCTGGATCCTCATGCTAATACCCTAATGTTTGCTGATCTACTGCTCACCCAATACTAACTCAACTTGTGTCATCAACAGAATGATCTGCATACAGGCTAATAAATGGATTATTACCCATATTCCACTCAGAAATATTCAGTGAAAACTAAATGAAGTTAATGAGTGTAAAAAGTACTTGAACTAAAATTAAATTTTATAAATACTGAGCCCTAAGATAGCATTTACATTAAAAATAATGTATAACATATTTGTGTTGCTTTATAATTTATGCATGTAATACCTGGGGTAAAACTCTGGCTCATTCTGCATGTCATATTCTCCTATGACAGTATTATTAGTCAGCTGTCCATATGATGTAAAAATACATCTAAGAACATATAATGTCATACCAGCATATGGCAACTTTAGACCAGATCAAAGAACATATCACACTCATGTTGGTGTTAGGAATAAGTCCTCTTATTTTGTTTCATAACTAATTATCAAGACACTATATTATTTAGATCCTAATCCTGTTTTTCTTCAACAATTTTCACTGTACTAACCTAAAAATTGTAGGTGATTAACACCATGGTATCAGGAACATTTGCTGTGTTATGTAGAAAGAGACAACACAGGCTTCATGCATTTCAAATTTATTAAAATCTGTGTCTTTTGTTCATTGACATTTTAAGTTATTAACATTACCATTATGCAGCATCACCCTCACTTACTCTTTTTTCACATCCTCCAACTTACAATCACATTCCGTTGCGTTTGTCTCACCAGGTGTCTCACCACTACCACCAGGTAGTGGAATGAACTATTTCTTATTTCTATTCACTGCACACTTCAGAGCGTATTGGTTAATGAGCCTGCTAGTACAGAAAATTCTTCTTATCTGCCTTACTAATTCTTTTGCTTTTCGCAATCGTGATACTAAATCTTCTTCCCTGCCTTTCCATCAGGCCACACTTCCTACTACACTGTCCTTGCTAGTTTCTCAGCATGCTTACAGAAACTCAAATAGTCAAGTGAGTAAGATTTTCAAGGTCAGGACATGCAAAGTGTTAAAGAGACATCAAACACTAAGTCATCATCACATTTCCAAAAAATCAAACTTCTGCACATCTGTCATTTGGACTAGAAGCACAGCTATCACCATCTTGGATAACACACTGAGAATTTCACTGAAAAGTTGTAGAGCTAAAATGACAATATCTCATCCAGTTGATAATCTTCACTACTCAAGACGTCTCATGCTATCCATCAACAGGCCAAAGGTAAGATGGAGCGTGCAATCTGAGTTTTAGCACATTAGAGAAGAAATTGCAGCAAGTTCTTGATGGCACATTCTGAGCCTTTTAATCTTGTAAACCTTAAAATCTTAAACAAGTTTGGTGACTAGACATCATAAAATTTCATCAATAGTCTGGCAACATATTCTTTGTGGTATGCTTGTCCAAGTAACATTTAAAGAACATTTTCAACACTCTGATGCCAAATCTGTACAATGTACTGTTCCCCTTTATTCTCTATGTCCTTTAAGAATGTAAACTTCCATCCAACTGGTTGGTTGGATGATGGGAGGGCAGCAGATGTCATCTACCTTGACTTCAGCAAGGCTTTTGACACTGTCTCCCATAACATCCTCATTGGGAAACTGAGGAAGTGCGGGCTGGAAGAGGGGACAGTGAGGTGGATTGAAAACTGGCTTTGTGACAGGACCCAAAGGGTGATGATTAATGGAGCAGGTTCAAGCTGGATGCCTGTAACTAGTGGTGTCCCCCAGGGGTCAATACTTGGTCCAGTATTGTTCAATATATTCATCAGTGACCTGGACGAGGGGACAGAGTGTATCCTCAGCAAGTTTGCTGATGATACCAAACTGGGAGGGGTGGCTGACACCCCAGAGGGCCGTGCTGCCATCCAGCGGGATCTGGACAGGCTGGAGAGCTGGGCAAGGAAGAACCTCATGAGGTTCAACAGGGATAAGTGTAGGGTCTTGCACCTGGGAAAGAAGAATGTTAAGCATCAATACAGGTTAGGCATGGACCTGCTGGCGACAAGCTCCGAAGAAAAGGATTTGGGGGTCCTGGTGGACAATAAAATGACAATGAGCAAACAGTGTGCTCTCGTAGCCAAAAGGGCCAACGGAATCCTGGGCTGCATAGGAAAGAGTGTGGCCAGCAGGTCGAGGGAGGTCATTCTCCCCCTCTACTCTGCGCTGGTGAGGCCACAACTGGAGTACTGTGTCCAGTTCTGGGCTCCCCAGTTCAAGAGGGATAGGGAACTACTGGAAAGAGTCCAGCGTAGGGCTACAAAGATGATTCGAGGAATGGAGCATCTCCCTTATGAGGAGAGGCTGAGAGAGCTGGGACTCTTTAGTCTGGAGAAGAGAAGGCTGAGGGGAGACCTTATTAATACCTATAAGTATCTCAAGGGCGGACTGAAGGAGGAGGGAACCAGACTCTTTTCAGTAGTTGCCAGTGAGAGGACAAGGGGTAATGGGCACAAGTTGGAACATAAGATGTTCCACTTGAATATGAGGAGGAACTTTTTCACAGTGAGGGTGACGGAGCCCTGGAACAGGCTGCCCAGGGAGGTCGTGGAGTCCCCCTCTTTGGAGATTTTCAAGACCCGCCTGGATGCCGTCCTGAGTAGCATGATCTGACATGCTCTGGGTGGTCCTGCTTTGGCAGGAGAGTTGGACTAGATGATCTCTATGGTCCCTTCCAACTCTAAAATTCAGTGAAATTCAGTGAAATTCAGTGAAACTTTTTAGATGTCTCCAGAAAAGTGTCTGAACAATAAAGCATGTTTGGAATGTAATTATGTTTGTCAGTTGGTCTCAGTGAAAAATTAGCTAAAATGGTTTTTAAACAAAAAATACTTCTAAAACTGGGGAGGGATACGCATGTGGGAGTAAATGAGATAGCAAGCTCTCATTGGTAGTGAAAACAGCAAGTCCGTTTATTTCTGTATGTAAGGTTTTGGGGACTGTACTGATATGCAGAGCTAAGAGAGTTTAACTATTTTGGATTGGATTATGCTTGCAGTTTGAAAATGTTTATATGGTAGGGCTGAAGAAAAAGCAAGGCACAAGGTAACTTCTCTCAGCATATCTCTTGCTAAACAGAAAAATACCGTATCAACCTCTGACCAAAGGACCACAGGAAACGTTCACACTTTGGAGAGCTGAAGAAGTTGAACAGGAGATAAGAAGAAGGCAGGACTATGGGTCTTCAGTTTCCTTATTAACTCTAACAGTCTCTGTGCTGACAAAGATAAATTACTAGAAACAGAAGATAAAGCAGGCTACCCTGGAAGGCACTGATACTGAAGAAAAAGTACTATGATGAGAGCTCAAGACCAGGTGAATTGATAGTTGCTTCCAGGATAAAATTCTTCTAAATTAGAAAAGGATAAGTTCTCAAATTAGGACAGTTATCTCAGTTCAAAAAGTGTGTACCAGTATTTGCTTATAAATTATTTTCTGAATTGGGAAGATGACATATTCTGTTCATGTATCCACGATCTGATACAGCCTGCAGCTTTAGGTTCTTCTGCAAGGCTCTTCTGCATCATGTTTTAGGGCATGCCTCCAGTGTAATGTCCCCACTTCATGCAGATGTACCTTGCCCACCTCTGCATATCACAGAACAGTGTTCAGCACAGAATGCAAAAATCTGCCCAAAACCCATGGAAAAATCCTGTCTATGAGGCTCCTCAGAGCTACAGGGAACACTGCATTTATTAGTACCCAAGCTACTTCAAAGCGGTTTGGGGGACCTGCAGTCACTTCAACATGAACGTAACTTACCTTCATCATTAGGCAAACAGGCCAACGACATTGACACAAAAGTGGTATACAGGAGTGTTGCATGGTTAACTTGTGCTTTTAACATGCATGCAAATGCTAAACATTATGATTCTCCAACAGGCATAATGAGGTCTGAGGAATGATTATCGTTCTCTGACAGAGCGAAGTTTTGCATTGTCCTCATTATAAGTCAGCACATAAGTTACAAATGCACCCTTTGGAGGCTGATGTTCAAAGATACAGAAGAATTGCTTTGAAACTACCCTTCTTTCATCCAAACAGCACTTTTTATCTATTTGATTTGTAATGTATATGTTATATGTCTAATGTTATATGCAAAACAAGACAATGGTATGAACCATTACGGACAGCAACACAACAGAGAACACACTTTGCAAGTGTTTCTTGAATGTGAGAAAGTTAAGGCGTATGTCACTATGTGTGATGAATAGGCCAGAACTGAAACAAGCCTTTTAGAATGAATTAATGATCTTTTAACACAGGAGTACTGTTTTACTGTCTCCAAAAGACTTTCAGATATCCTCCATCAACAGTTTTCAAAGCCTACACGCAGGGTAAAAGATCACAAGCAGCTTTTCACAGACGGGCATCACAAAGATGCATCATGATAATTAGATTCAGGATAACCTTTTAGGAAAAGGGGGGCTGGGGGAGGAGTTATCTTTATGTTTGAGATTTAAAATAACATACTTTGCTTATGCATATTCTTGAAAATTCAGAGGTCTGGTATTTTACAATGAGATTTCAAACACATAGATGAAATGACTGAAAAATCGAAAGACCTGATTTCTTGTGCAAAATGAGATTATTTTCTAAATATACAATTGCCAATGGAAAAATAAGTTTTTAAAAGTTATCCCATGAGTAAATGCCATATTTTATCATTTGACTTATAAAAATCCTAGTAGAACCTGGGCTTGCAGCTTAAAATCATATAGACAACTGTGAAGTAAGCAATTATTGAGTATTCTGGCAATGTGACTAATCCACAAACTAAAATTACAGTTGTCTCAATATAACTCCACCACAAAGTACCTCCTTCATATCAACACCTCCCTATCCTACCTCTCAGATATTTTCCATTCATAACCTTCCTTTTCAGTAGCCTATCAGATTCTCCTTGCCTTATTTCATATTAGGTGTTTTTGAAAGGCAGTTACTTTTTAAATCAGAAGTGCAACAATTTTACAGGAAAATAATTTTCCTTTCTTGCAAGAGACTTTATTCTTACCCATGACATGGACATACACTCTTCAAGATATTATTGAAATTCAATAATATAGCAGTTAATTGATTTGGGTAATATACTGTGGAAGGATGATTAGCTATGTCAGGATGCTGTATGAATTTGCCAAGGAAACCAATATATGCTTTTGCCTGTTCCATGTTTATGATCTTCACTGCTAAGCAAAAAAATAAACATTATTACTATAATAATATGGTAGTGTTACTATAAGGAAGGGAAGTGTCACACAAATACTGTGACTCCAGAAATCACCAAGGCTCATGTACCAGCCAAGGGAAGTCTTACTTTAACCTGATGTTTAAGGTCAGATAGTGGGTACAAGTAACTTAACACAAGTCATTAATAATGACTTGTAATTCTTTTTTGTAAGACACTCAGCAAAGCAATACTAAAAAGTAAGTGTCAAAGTAAAATGTTGCCAAATTCAGCATCTAGAAGAGCTGGAGTAAAGTGCTTGGACCAAAACTCACCCATCTGGATGAAGAAAGAGAACAGGGGCAACACCTCTAAGCATTATGAGGCAATTTCACACCAGGCATTGCTGCTGCTTAAACTTCTTATAATTCTTGACAGATTTGCCAAAATGTAAATGTCCTGATCATTTTACATTAAGGTATATGCCCCTCATTATCCATACATATATTGCTCACAGAACTCCACACCATAAAGGAGAGGAAAACATGTACCAGGCAAACCCTCTGCATGTACATAAGCAAACTGGAGGTCACAACTTTGAAGCTATCACATCAGTTTGAAAAGGAATTTTAAAAGTTTAACCTCTGCTGAAATTTTCAGAAGGAACAGAAAATATTAGGACTATGCATACAGTTCTAAAACCAATGTAAAAAAACCAGCTGAATACTTTCTATTCAAAGTTGTAAATATGACTCTACACTCAAACTGAGACCAAGACTAAGGTGTGATTCGATATGAATTTGCGCACATTACAAGAAACCTTTGAGCACCAAATTAGGAACCAAACTTTATGGTCATAAGCTCATAATATAATAATTTACTATATATTTTTATATAATAATTTACTGTATATTTTTGCATATAGTTATCAGTATTCTAACTAAACAAGATTATTGATTTTGACCTCTCTCACAAGACAGATCTGACCCAGACAACAAGAAAATATTTCCCATAAACACTACACACAATTTGAATGTTTAAATGTTGCAATACAGATGAAGTTGCAGAAACTGCACACAGGAAGCTGGTGAGAGAAAAATTCCATGACATAGCACCATGCCTCTACTTACCAAACCAGGAAGATTAATCTGAAAATCTAAACCATTAGAAAAGCATCCTACTAAGAAATATGTTAAACTATTATCAATGTTTCCTAAAATGGTAAATAAATTTTCAAATACACATTAGTTTCTTTTTTGCTGAGATTAGGAGAGGCTGAGGGGAGACCTTATCTCTCTCTGCAACTACCTGAAAAGAGGTTGTAGAGAGGCAGGGGTCGGTCTCTTCTCCCAAATCATGGGTAATAGGACAAGAGGAAATGGCTTCAGGTTGCACCAAGGGAGGTTCAGATTGGATATTAGGAAAAATTTTTACACTGAAAGGGTTATCAAGCATTGGAATGGGATGCCCAGGTGGTTGAGGCACCATCCCTGGAGGTATTCAAAAGACAAGTTGACATAGTGCTTAGTGACACGGTTTAGTGACATGTGATTTTGGTTTTTTAATCAGTTAGGTTGGACTAGATGATCTCAAAGGTCCCTTCCAACGTAGACAATTCTATGATTCTATGACTTTTTTTTTTATTCTGACAATGTAAACAATAAAAACAGACTGAATAAAATGTTATTTTTCAAACATAATGGTATCCTTTAAACATACTATCTAAAATATGAAGATAATTGTCTCTAAAACAGGTTCAAGATGATAGCATATGTTATTGCAGCCCATTCATTAATATTCTATGATTCTGATTCATATTAACTCTTTCAAGAAACATTGTAAATATAATCTCAGAGTTTAACATTTTGTGTCATATCCCTCATGTAATTGAAAAATCCATTGCATTTAAACAGCTCTATCACTTACATATCTGATAAGGCTCAGTGGTGTTTTTCAAGAGTGGAGGGGTAAAAATCAAGAGAGCAGCAAGGGAAGAACTGGCTGCTTAGTAGATTGGGATTGCCTTACGCCATTATATTGTAGTTCCTGTAATCATGAACACAGAAGAGAAGAGGAAATTGTCAGCAACTAGATTGCAACCCTTGGCTTTGACTTCAATGGTGAAGACAGGTGCCCCATGAACTGCAAGCTGAGCTCAACCAAGCTGAGGTTGGTGCTGGTCTCTTGTCACAAGTAATTAATGACAGAATGAGAGGGAATGGCTTCAAGCTCCAACAGGGTAGGTTTAGACTGAACATTAGGAAAGAATTCTTCATGGAAAGAGTGGTCGGGCATTGGAATAGGCTACCCAGGGAGGTGGTTGAGTCACCATCCCTGGATGTGTTTAAGAGATGATTAGATGGGGTGCTGAGGGATATGGTGTATGGGAGGACTTTGTAGAGTAGGGTAGATGGTTGGACTTGATGATCCCAAGGGTCTCTTCCAACCTAGACAATTCTATGATTCTATGATTCAACAGTTAAACTAAGGAATGCTAGAACTTCTCACCCAAGTCACTTTTTTGCACATCTAGAGAGAGAGTGTACATACCTGATATTTTTGGTTTCTGGCTTATTCCTGACCATTGCAGTGTCTTGCTTTGGATACTACTTACACACACTTGAATGCTGTGTACTGTTTGTGGGGCCTTATTCTTAAGAATCTTTGCTTCCAGAATAATCAAGTAAAAACCCACTGTATTTTTAAAATATGCGAGTATGTATCAGTCTTTAATTCTTTTCCAGCCTTTCTGTCAGATAATTAATATTTTATCTCATTTAATGTGTCTTTATTCAGGCAGAAACAAGAATAACTCACTTTAAAAGAAGGCTATCTAATACTATATATCCTAACTCCTACTGACAGCTCAGGGTCAGCATTCAGCGGAAGGTTATCGAGAAATGCTGATTAATAAGACTTTGCACAACTGCTATAGGTATCTTAGGACAATGATAAATGCCCAGATTCTAGAAAAAATGATTCAAGCTCAAAACTGCATTTTCCAAAACTGAATAAAATTTCAGAAAAAAGTGAAAGCCCCTTTAGGATTTCAGACTTCTATACAGCTTCTATACAGGGTTTTGAGTTCACTAGATTTATTCTGTTAAAGAGACTAGAAAGAGTTAGTTTCACACTCCCACACACAAAAAAGTTTACACATGGCACATAGAAATGTAGATGGAATATGTAAAAAAACTTCATAAGCTATATGTGGGGCAATTAATATAGTTGAATAGGCTTAGGACAGCATTTCTATATAAAATAGATAAATA